>JAXGGA010001594.1:0-10000 GCA_038373865.1 Uloborus plumipes | reverse complement strand
TATTATATATAATATATAATATATTATATATATTATATTATATTTATTATAATATTTATATATATATAATTATATAATATATATATATTATATATATTAATATATATATATAATATATATAATATTATTATATTATATTATTATAACTATATATTTAATATATATTAGATATATTTATATATAAATATAATATATTATATATATAATATATATATATATATTATATTATATATATTTATATATATTATATATATAATATATATATAATATATATATAATATATATAATACCTTGGCAGATAAATTTATTATTGTTCCTTACTTCTTGGGAATGATGAGGAATATTTCTATTTTTGTTTCATCCGTGTGGTTAGTAACGCCACTCCTCATGAACATTCCTTATTAAAATAGTCATTTCTTTCCCAAAAATCAAAACCGTCGAGTCCTGTTTGCCAGAATTAAACATTACGCATGGCATTAACTTTCATGGATTTAACTTCCGTTTATTGTTCTAACCACGTAGGTTGCAGTTACAACGACGATTAAAGAAAGTTAAGTACAGAAAATGTTAAAGGCCTTAATATCTTATAAACATGAGGCTTTCAAATTTGTAAAAAAGTTTTACAGATACAATTGTAGAAAAAAATTAATCTTAAAAAAACTTGTAGCAAAATGCAAAGCTGTACAAGATGAAATTTAGAAATAGTTTTTGTCTTCTTCTTTTGGAATAAGCATAGTAAATCACTTAACCATATGTAATAAGTTTGAATTGCTTTTTTTATAAGTCTTAATTTAGTTTTCCGCCACGCTCATTGACGTCATTTCAAGTTTTTCCAGGGGTGGGAGGGGAAAGGGTCTAAGCACAATGCAATTTCACCGGAAAGCATGAAAAACCACGCCCACTTATTTGTAAATACATTGATTTCTCAAAGTCAGGGGAAGGGGCAATTGACCCTCCACCCTGCTGTCCCCCCTAAATGATGGGCCTGGCGACGCTGTTATAATTGGAAGTCACTTGTAAGGTCTATAGTAGGAAAAACTAGATAAATGCGGTTTTTTCTTTCGGATTTTTTTCCTTTGACGTTTCATCAAAGTAAAAAATGTAGTAGTTCCATTAATGAAATTCTAAAAGTAAAGTTTGTAAATTTTTCCCATTTTTTTTATTTAACCAAAGTCCACTTAATTTCAGAATGTCTCCATTTACGTACTATAATACTATAAAAAATCCTTGAAGCAACTTTACGATGATTTTGCTCCTAAGTAGACATGAAACGCATAAGTTAAAATGGGAGTTTGGAACTAGTACTAATAGTGAACACAAATTAAGACATGCAATAAAAAAATGGGGTGAAAAACACTGCCACCAAAGGAAAAATAAAAGATAAAAATTATATTCACCTTTAAAAATTGACAAAGAAGGTAGAAATAAATTTTTCAGGTCTTGCTTTTAAAACATTATTTCAGATTTAAAAAAAAAAAAAAATCAGAAATCAAGCCGTCTACAATTTTACCGTTTCTCTTAAAATCTTAAAAAGCAATAGTACGTGCTGAGAAATATCAGATATTCATAGCTTCTAAGTAAAGTCAGAAATGAAATGGTTGAATTTAATCCCGAAACCTAAAGCACTGCCTTAAGTCGTACTTTCCACTACAAATTCTTCATTGATAAAGCGAAAATACTTTTCTTCAATGCTTCAGGCAGGACAGTGGTATGTGTGAAAAGATATCAAATGGAATGTCCCTCAGCGAAGTATGCTCTATAGACAGCATACATTATTCAACACGCACATGAAAGTGATCAAAAGATTGAAAAAATATCAGAATTCTAGATGAAAGATATTTTCTTGCTGAAGAAATGCATAGATACATTGTTCAAAACAAATTGCATTGATATTGCGAAAAGTATTATCGCGCAATTCTACAGTTTATTTAAAAAGAAGATAGAACTGGTCTAAAATAAATATATTGAAATACGTGTTAAACAATGGAATAAAGAAAACATACCCAAACTGTTTTGCTGCACCTGTGCTGAAATATAAATATCGATTGAAATTTTACATTTTTATTTATTTATTTATTTATTTTTTCGCTGGACATTTTTTAATTGTTAATGTCTCGTAAAAATAATAATAATAACAAATAAATAAATAAAATCAGACAGTGTTTGGTAGTACAGATAGGAAGACCTGAAATATCTTCCCAAATGTGACAGGTTGGTCTTCGAAAAGGGGGCAAAGTATTGAACCTACATGCATAGTATCCCGCATGCATAATATTAAATAATATGATCGTTTTGCTTCAAAATCACTGAGTGGATCCAAGTTTTTTTTTTTTAATATAGCTAATTGATACTAGATGCATATTAGTATAAATAATTTGGTGAGACCTGCATGCAATTTAAGTGAAAAGTCAATTAAAAATGCTATTTTTATTACTTTTTTTCCTTATTTCTGCAAAAAAATTATTGATTCTAGAAAAAAAAAAGGCATGTGTTATTGACGACTTCAGGTGTTAATCAATTTCAAATTAGATGCCTTTCAAATGAAGCTCAATTTTCAAGGTAAACAATTCTGCAATAAACTAGTCAATGACTTTGAGGCACATATGTAGTTATAGTAAATATGTTTCAGTTTTAGAGCCAGGCTATATATACATATAGAAAAATATGGCCCCGACCATCTTTTTTAAATTATAGTGTCTTAGAATTATTCTTTTTTAAATCAAAATCATAGGTCAGATTTTATTAACTTTAAGAAACAGCTGTAAACAGAGTTCAAGTGGAGCAGTTTAAGATTCAGGTGAGAAATTTACGGGGGTCTAATCACCTTAGACAAATATGACCTCAAAGTTGATAAGTTTGAAATAAAAGCTCAAATTGCGAGATCAATTACTCTGCAAGGCACACGTCAATGACTGAAGTTTTAAATAATATAGTTTGTTCTTTCTTTATATTCGCTTATGTGATTCAGCTGAATGTATTTAAAAAACCAAATTATATGATCTCAATATTTTCAACAAGAGAAAAATCAATACGTTGGCTCTTATTCAGTATAAGATTTCTGAGCTGGATTCATCTTTATAGATAACCACTTCCAGACTAATCTATTAACTTGAAACGATTCCATAAAGTGCAGGATGTGTTATGATAAAATACGATAATACCGACAAACATGATTAATGTACTGTGTATTTAGTTTAGTTGAAGATGATTAATGATGCTGCCGCAGAGTAAATGGCATAACCTTGATATTAACATCTACACATAACAACTATATTGAGATATCTTTGAAATTACATTTTTTTTCAGGAATGTAAAGGTATTTTACGAAAGGGAAATGAAAACTATTTTGGAACTATTTTTTAATCAATGTAAAGTCTCACAAATCGGCATGGTTAGTACTTATTTTACCCCCTAAATATATTTTATTCATACACCCAAGAGCTGTTCTTCATACATTAATTTAATTATATTGTTTAAAACATATTATTTTAATATATTTCTAACATTCATTCGTTTTTCTAGTCATATATTAGTTTGTGTGATTATACATTTTTCAATGCGAATTCAATTTCACTAAGGCTAATTACAATAATATTTACTGTACTTTAGCGATACTATAAGCAAATAACAGTAGCACTAATGGTTTTAAATAACCAGTAAAAGCACACTTCAACCGCACGTAAGTGAAGATTAAAGTTAATCCCACATTTACTCCTCTGAATAAAATCAAGTTATTTGGTTTGTTTAGGAAAAGTTGTATATATTTTTTAGTTCCGTATTTTCTTTTGGCTAATTTCTAATTGGTCCCATTGGCTTTCCGTCTCGTGTAATATATTCTTCTCGGGAAACTTCTTTTCCAACCCATTCCGTGTACATAAGGGCTCTTTTTGACTCATGTGAGCTTCCTCACTTTTTTGTTGTCTAATGAGCACTTTCGTACTGACCACAAGTCAGTTTTATTCTTTAAAAAAATATTTGCAGCTTTTTTTCCTGACAGTTTACTTTGTTCTTTTGCTCTTCAGCACAAATTATTTTTTATCATGTTTCATTCAGAAAAAAATGCTTTTAAAACATTAACTCATTTGAATAGTATGTATATAGAGAGATTTAAAATCAGAGTAGAATCGGATGGGGAAACGGAAAATAGAACTTCAAAGTTTGGATCATTATCTTTCGTGTAGACGAATTGACAAGTAACAGTTTGTGAAACCCTTCCCCCGCCCCCCCGTATCTAAAACTATAAATAAATGCCCCCAAAAGTTTAAGTGAAGCAGCAAAACTTTGAAATTGCCAATTTGCTTTGAATCCTGTTCATTGATCTGATGATTTTTCTTTCCGTATTTTGTAGATTTTTTTTTTTGTATTTTTCAGTGTTTACAAGTCATAAATATTAACTGCCACTTAAATAACTGAAGCAATGAAATCTCTGAGCCCCTCTAATTATATTTACAACACGAAGTAAAGACGATCCGAAACTACCCCAATTCATGTGAAAATAATAATGAAATCCTAAATCTTAAAAAAATAATACAAAATAATAAAAAAAAAAACATAAATAGAAAAGTTGGGATTTTAACGGAGAGAGGACGAGTTTTGTAAATGTATGCATATTTGAAAACCGATCTTTTAAATAGCAAGTTTAGTAAGCAGTTTACAAAAGATTTGAAATATGTTGTTTATAAACTAGACCATTAGATAATGCTGTCTGTAAATAAAACAACATATTATAATTGAGTGAATATTGACATATTGAAGTAGAGTGCTCTTGGATACCAGGTAATATTTTATATTTATTCAATTTCTTTTGAAATAAAAATTAGGTGATTATTATTTTCTCCAGAAATAAATTGATCAGAAACTAACCCGGGTTCAATATACTTTTATTCCATTTATTTTCATTGTACAACTTATGCGAGAACGACAATATATTATTAACAAGTTATGGAAAAATATATCCCAATAAATCAGTTTAGGAACAAAAGGTGTGAACCGAGAAATCTATAATTTCCTCGTAAAAAATGAAGGCAATTAATCACCAGAGACACTGTGGCAGCCTGTTGCTATGTCATTAGTTTTCACCCTTTTACAAGGCTGACGTAATTTTTAAACTGCACAAATGATTAATCCACTCCATCCAGTGATAAGTTGCGGAAGGTAAAAATAGCGTCTTCGCTTTTCATTCCATGCATGCGAGACTTTAGAACTTATTTTGAAACATAATATATTAGTCAAATATGATTTTAAAAATTATACCCGCTAAAACCAAGACAAAATATATTTTAAAAGAAACATAATTGAAAAGTTAACATCCATAAAAGATGTATTTTAGGAATTAATGGCTATTGCTAATCAATTCGGAGGTTTTAACTGTAAGTTATTTTTCATGTGCTTTTTCGTGTTGTAATTTTGACACTTATTTTACCCATAATGAGTTTTACAACGCAAATAACTATGTTAAGGCAAATCTTTTGCAATCGATATTTTCAATTCCAAAATAATTTTTCAATTCAAACTTTCTAAAATAATTTGTAACATTTGCACTTTGCAGCTTAATAATGTATATTGCATAAAATTAGAAAATACTACTATTACGTCTTTAAGGTTTTCAATCAAGAAAATTATATACTTTCTTTTTACTAACAGGTGATACAGAAAAAATTACAGTTTGTTGTTTGCTTCTATTTTTTCAAGGCTTCACTAATGCTGTTTATTTCATATTTAAAACAGTAATTCTCGTTTATACTTATAAATAATTCATTTTTATACATTTTATAGCATTATATATTCCAAAAGATAGATACTTTTTCGTCTTTATAATTTATTTCAATTTGTTTTATTTTCAGGGGGCTATACATTTGCTTTTTTGTAAATTGTTACAAATATTGATGTTATCTTATTATTTGTTTTCGGTAGTTTACGCTTCAGAATTAGAGCCTATAATTAGTGCATTTT
Organism: Uloborus plumipes; assembly: GCA_038373865.1. Lineage (NCBI taxonomy): Eukaryota > Metazoa > Arthropoda > Arachnida > Araneae > Uloboridae > Uloborus > Uloborus plumipes. The sequence continues at coordinate 4,048 of JAXGGA010001594.1, read as the reverse complement.
TTAATGTTAAAACATTTTATTCGTGGACACAATTTCTTAAATTTGTTTCAGCATTTAAAACTGATAAACCAAATGATTGGCAGGAATGGAGGTCTCTGTAATTTTCAAATATCAAATATTTATCTATTAGCGTGTTCGAAATTTAAAAAAAAAACATGTATTTACAGCTGTATTTAAATTTCTTGAACAAAATCACTTTTAAATCACTAAAAGGTAAATAGTCAGCTGGACAGTTAAGCTGGAACATTTTTTTTGTTTTGTTAATAGAAGAAAATAACATTTCTAGTCATATTAGTTTGTGTTATTATACATTTTTAAATGCGAATTCAGTTTTACAACAGCTAAAATTACAATTATATTTACTGTACTTAAGTGATACAATAAGCATATAAAAGTGGCACTAAGAGTTTAAAGTAACCATTCATTCAATTTCGGCAAAGAAAATCATGAAATAAGTCAGTAAGATTCTCTAGGCAATGTTATGTGATTAGTATTTTTACAGTATTACATAAACTGGTAAGATATCAATTTTTGTGCATTTTAATCACATCCTAAAGACATTCGAAATTTTTTGACAGCATTATTGTGAAATTCAAATGCTGGGGTTAATATTTTCAATAGCATTTGAAACTTTGCCATGTTTTAGCGGCCCCCAGGTAAGGTTTATGTTCCTAAATATGCTTACCTTGTTTTGCCTTTTTAATCAAAAGTCTGAGATCAAGTTGCTAAAGTGTGCAAAATCACACTTCAACCTAAAAAATAAAAGACAATGTGCGCCAAATAAAATGTTGAATGAATGAAACAGTTATTGTTTCAATACATGTTTTGTGCCAATAAATTTTAATACTGCAGTAGCCTTTTTTAACGTATCACGTTAGTTACTACAACTTAAAAACTAACTCCATCTCTGTCAATAATCCAATTCCTTCTCTTCTTCATTCTTCGCTGTAATAGTATAAGAATGTAACAGCGGTGGTGCACAATAGTTTATTCCTATCACGTTCGGCATTTTCAAAATTGCATTATGTTTAAGAGCTACCGCCAGGCAAAGGAAACGCGTTCAATGGACCGTCGTCACTGAACCCAAGAGACTAGTGATTTCCTTGTCTGTCCCATAAACCAATTTGTTGAAAGAAAGGAAGGAGCATTACATGCAACTTATGGGATCTCCAGTTGTTGTGTTATTTCTTCTGCTATACGTGGTTAGTTCTTTTATCTTTTCATTTGATTTACAAAGAGCATTAAACCAAGTGCTGAATTTGACATATTTATTTAAAAGTTATGTCATCAAATGGTTTAATCGAAAAGAATATACTTCTGTATATTGGTTATTTACACTGCAAGAAATAAACTTGTTTTTACACTGTAATATTGTCAGCCGAGGTTCCAATTTAAAATTCACAGTAATAAACTCTTAAATTAGCAATTTTACAGTTTCTTACTGTAAAGTAAAAAAAAAGTACAGTCTATTACTATTACTACAAAATTAACAATTTTTACAGTTTATTACCATAAAATTAGCTGCATTATACTGTAAAAACAATATTCATTTTTTGGGGGAACCGCGCATTTTTGAAATTTCTCAAGCTGTTTTATTACATTATTTTCTGTTCAAAGCACATCAAGAGTGTATTTTTATTTTTTCTAATAGAACTTTCAGCCATAATTCATTGTGAAGTTTACATTGTTATTGTACAAAGGAAACAAAACTTTATTCCGTAGAACAATGGTTAAATAAATAGCATGGCTACAAGCACCATCTTCACCACGTTAAGAATAAATAATTTAGAGGAAAAATGAGGGAGATTTTATTTAAGTCAATGTGTTTTTATTTTGATTATTTATTTATTTAATTGCTTTTTTTTTCAATGTTGGTCATTCTTCGGGGAAGGCTTCCTAAATAATTGGCATCTTCACACAGAAACCATATTTCTAAAAATGTATGCGTTTATAATATACTTCTTAGAATAAGATCTTACCATGTAGTTTTTTTATGCAAAAACTGTTAGATTTATGATATTCTTGTTGTTACGATAATGCATTCAGCTCACTTCTTTCACGTCGCAAAAAATTCAATGCAGGTTTTTGGAAGAAAAGGAAGATTCTTTTAAAAATATTTGAGATAATCCTTATCAAAATATTAGTAAACATCTGGGAATATAAGCCTAATAATTCACAAATGATTATTTATTTTCAAACTTGATTTTCGGCTTTAATAAAAAAAAAGTCTTTCTTTATATTCTTCTTTTTTTCTTCATTTTCTTTCTGCTGTAGCGTTTTATATGCACGACATTCCACGTTATTCAAGCAAACTTTGAAATCATAAGGTTTTGTATATCAACCCATTCACTGACACAACAGAAAAATGTTTTCCGCCTCGAAGCGGACGCACCGTGCATCACTCACCGTTCCCTTTCACTACAGTATGATGTCGCTTTCCTCCTCATTTTGCTACGGGGTTTTTAATGTTGCTTTTGCAGTCGAATCTGAACTTGAAAGTTATACTCGCAATTCAGTATCTATAATTAACTTTATATTTTACATTACAGTGAACTCTCACTTATACGCCGACTCATTTATGCGCCTTTTCCACTTATACGACGATTTTGAATGACCTCAGCACATTCCATAGCAAAATAAGGATAGTATCATTCGTTTATGCGTCGCTCTAAACATAAATATTTCACTTATGCGCCGAATTTTCCAAAAAATGTGAAAATTTTAACTTATTTTCTTTAAAAAATAAGATTTTGCTTCCCTTTCCTCTTTGATCTTTCACCTTTATTGCTCATGAAAGGCATTTTTTCCGCATGAACTAGAGTTGGGAAAGGAACAATTACCTATTATGGATCCTTTTAAAGGGAACAGTTTGTAATTAAGTGTGCTACAATTTTTGTTTCCCCTTTATTATTGTAAAGTTACAGTTATTGCCAAATCGTAGTAATATGTCCTTTTCTATAGAAACATTCTTACTCATTCTCTCATTAGAACCTAGGTTGCGTTTTAGTCCTTTAAATAGACTTGTTCACTTATACGTCTCTCTCACTCACGAGCCTTTTTTGTTAGTCCCTTGAGCCGGTGCATAAGTGAGGGTTCACTGTATTTGTTTAATCAATCACCTCACAATTATTTTATTTTTGTTTATTTTTATTTATTTACTTATTTTTTCATTCGATATTTACCATTCTACTAATTTATTTATTATTCTAAACATAACTGCGTTAGTATTCATCGCTTTCACAAAATAAAATGAAACATATTCCCTTTTCATATCTCAATAAGCAATTGCATGCAACAATTAGGAGAACAAGGGAATCCTAACATTTGAAAGAACTTTTATTTGTTGATTCATTTTATCTAAAATGTAGTTGTTTCTTCTAGGGAAGGGAGCACAATTCCGTTGCTTGAGCATTGGATTTTTCTTTTAAAACTAGGGTTATCACAAATGACAAAAACTGATCTCTATTTTGACACCTACCGAAAGCACTGTCAATGAAGTCCTCCTAAACTGCTATGACTATGAAAGGGGCGGCACCACATTCCCATGAGAGCACTTCTCATCTGCTTGCTGTCCGAACCAAATCGGACAGTGGTATTTGAACAAAACTGCCCTTCCATATGGTTATTTTACAATGAGACAGTTCAAATTGAGTCGGTTCGTTACTAATGCTATTTTGCAGAACATTTGACGTGCTTTAGTACTGTGGTGACTTTGCAGTCGCCACGTTTCGTTCTGTCTCTTTGAGAATTTCCATCCTTCGAACGAGTCGTCTCCGTTCCCCTTTTCCGCTCATGCTGAGCAAAACTCGGTCAAGGTTAGGCGAGCACTTAAGGAGCCGGCTGAAAGCACCTCGCTATAGGCCAGCGCGCGTGGCTGCTTTGACACTCGTTCTGTGGAAGGACTTGTTTTTCTCTCCGCTGGGTTTTTTTTTTCCTTGCGATGATGGTTTGGCAACGCCGCCCGTGTGGCTACGGGGCCTGTTTCTTTGGAAGGCGAGGGAGCGCACGTGAGTTAGTAGAGAGAGGTTGCGGACAGCGGACAGCGTGC
>JAXGGA010001593.1:0-146835 GCA_038373865.1 Uloborus plumipes | reverse complement strand
CAAATTGTTACAGAATGAAAACTATTTAAAAACTGGCAACAGAAGTAATTTCCAGGGAGTACTACTATACTTTTAAAATGAGAATCATTTCCAATAAAGTAATAGTTTCAGCACTTATTTCTTAAGTTATTAGACAGTTAAAAAACAGTAACAGGACAGAAAGAGAGAAATAAAAGTTTTAAATTTCTATTAGTTTTTTAAAGTTTAATTTTTAGTCTATTTTGCTATTCAAATTTAAGATGCAAATTTTGAGTAATGAGGCAATTAGTGGATAGGAAGAAAAAAAATTAAATAAAGGGAAAGGGGAGAAGAGATTGCCAGTTGATGAGAAATATTAAATACAGAGTACAATTACACAGTATGTAAGGATCATTCACAGCACAACATGTGGGAGAAGCTTCGAGAAATTTCACAGTATTTTATCCAAGTAGAGAAAAATACAACAAAACTCATAGATATTTTTTTTTAACTGAATACCTAAAGTCAAATGTTTAAATCATGAAAATATGATAGTTGTTTCAAATTTCGTGAGAGCATTTATGAAGATATTTAATGTTTAGTCAAAATATTGTTAAAGCTCATGCTGTGAACTCTACAGTGCAATGTTTGATTAAATCTAATATCTAACTAATTAAACATTGTTCAATGAAGTTCTTATTTTAAAAGGGAAAACAGGAAGAATCCCTCACAGACTTTTTTAGTTTAAGGTAAGAATTTTGTTTGTTATTAATTCTGAAATATGTACCTGTAGAGTCTCACACAAAAAAAAGTTCAATTTCACAACTCTAAATAAACACACATCATTTAATATTTTTAATGTTTCAATTTTACACACCATTTACTTAGTTATGCAAAAAATGAATATCAATTAACTAATTTCATATTAATTGTAATTTAAAAACCGAGTAGACTTAACACTTCATTTCAGTTATTCATTTAGATTTTTTACTTTTTGTTTTCAGTTTCTTTTCAGTTTTGATTTGTTCATGGTTATACATTTGACTTTTGATAAGATTATGGTATAGGCATCTTGTCTTGCTCCGTAGTTAGGAAGAATTAAGTATTGATGAAAGTGAAAGCTCTGGCTTCTTAGATCAGAGAGATACCTATAGCCAATGGCAGGAAATTTTACAAAAGTAAAAAAAAGCACAGAGTCGTTTTCAATGTCTTCTCCACATGTGATGAATTACAGCGAAGAGATATATCTTGATTAAATAAGGAACTTTACTCAAGAATATTTTATCAAATATCAGGATGAATTTTTGTAACAGGCAAATGGATTGCAGTTGATTATGTTAAACAATCAACAGTGGGCAGAGCCATAGTCAATCAAGATTTAAACAATTCAATTTAAGTGAAAGGTGTGTTAAGGGCAGTGAGCAAAGAATTTAAGACACTACGAAAACCAAAATTTGAAACAAGTCTAACCAAAAGACAGCTAAAGAAATTTTCTCAAAGGTTTAAGATTTTTTTCTACAGTTAAAAAATATTCGTACAGTAAAAAATTTATTATCTTCTTTACATAAAATACATTTATATGTCAAAAGTCAATTGATACAAATTGTAGAGTCCACAACATTAAGCCTTTTACTGCATATACAAAGTTTTTTGTCACAAATTTTATATTTTTCAATTAAAAAGTAACATTTTGAGGTTTTTTTTTACTATTAGTGTATTAGTATTTGAAAAAATGAAGCACAAATAGCACAGCATAACTATATTCTGAGGTCATGAGACTCAGTTTTTTTCAACTTTTTAACAGAGTTTTATGCGTAGATTCCACAATCTGACATTTTTTTACATATTACATATAACTTACTGCTTGAACAGCATATTATTTTATTTCAAGTTTGCATGTGTTTGTAGGATTTATACATTGGCAAAAGATAATTAATTTGTATATAATACAGAAATAGATAGCTCTTTCAACGATGAAAATGAATTCACAGCACATCAAAGTTTTTAGTCATCAAATGCGACTAATGAAAGCTTATTTTCAACACTGGTGAACATCAACCATTAATATTTTGAAACCATGAAGAAAAAAAAAATCTGAAGTGCAATCAGAGTTCTCATATTTGTGTAGGTAAAGGATTTTTTTTATTAAGGGGTATCCTGCTTTAAAAGGCTTAAAATATTGATTTTATTGGGGGAATTTTTTAGGCTAAAAAAAGGCAAGTCTAGCGAGCTTTTTAGATAGTTTTATTACATGCCTGAACATTGGAAAAAACATTTTAATGAAAACTATTCTCATTCAACCGATTTTTCATGCAATTGCTGTTTTCAATCAGCGAGACAGATGGAACACATAATGCTCATCTGAAATGAAAAAATCAAACACCAGATTAATTTTTTTTTCTTCTATTTGAACTAAAAGCATTCTTCCCCCCCCCCCAAAAAAAAAAAAAAAATTTTAATTTTTTCAGCAAGTTGACTTGATTTTTTTTTTTTTTTTTTTTTTTGTTTTTCTTTTCAAAATGCACTTTTCTTTCTCAAACCTAAAAAGAATTCAAAATTGTTTAGTTATTTTTAGTTTATATAGAAGAACAAGTAGAGGAATGTGAGACAAAGTGAAATAGTTAAGATAGCTGACCCATTTCAAAATGAAAGCATCGGAAATTTGTTCTGAAAATTATTATACATAAAGATTGAAGAATGTATTTTGTGTGACAACTTACGCTGAAACATTATTTTTTAATTTTTGGCAGTTATTTCGCACCTTCAAAAAAAGGTAGAAATTTTCCACTTTAACCACCTTGCAGTTTATGACAAGATATCTCACTCATTTAATATGTATTCCTGTGACTGCCCAAACGTAGGGAGGTCAAAAAACCATGGGGCAGTGAAAAATGCAATATTTTTATTGTGAAAAATTTTCTATTTTATAATTAACAGTAATTTTCATCAAATGGACGTGTAAACAAACGAATAAATGACTCTTTAATGAAAAATAAATGAATAAATAAATAAAAAAATGATGAACTCATGAATTTATGAGAAAAAGAAATGAGTGAATAAAATAGAGAACGAATAAGAAAATCAGTGAATGAATGAATAAATACGTGAATTAAATTGTGAAAGAATGTAAATTAATTAATAAATAAAGAAATACGTACGTGATTAAAAAAAATAATGCATAAGTAAATGAAATGAACTATTTCACTTTACCCCATCCACTTTACCCCGCGGGCACTTGACAAATTACATTGAACATTTAAAATCAAAATTTGTTTAATTAAACGAAATAAGTATTGTATTGGATATCAGTAGATCTCAATTAATAATTAAAATGATAGTTACAAAAAATTTATAATTGTATAACAAAAAATATTTTTGAAAAAACATGAATATTGCAATAAGTGTATCGAATTTTGAAAAGGACTTAGATAATTTTTTTTACGTTGGTCTTTAGATCTATCTATTTGTTAACAGAATAAACTATGTCTAGGCACAGCAAACAGTGAAAATATTTTGCCATTTCACTTTGCCACGCTATTTCACTTTGCCCCACATTCCCCTACTAAGATTAAATTAAAAATTTAAACAATCCCTGACCCTGATTGCTGATCTCATATTAAAACGAACATCTCTGGTCATAAAACATTTAAATCTAAAAATATTTAATTGTTTTTGAGAGCATATGGTAACCATATGGAAAAGGAAAGATAATCCTTACTAGTACAATTTGCTACTCTCAAAAGCAGAATAAAGAGGGGAAATTGAAAATTCTTATACTAAAATCAATTACATGTATTTTAATTGTTAACGAATAGAAACAAGCAACAGATAAACATTTCAAATCATTGAGTTTTCTTTCCTTGTCGGCCAACAATGACAATAATGTAGATTTAAGCCTTAGCTGCATTTGCTAAAAAAACGTTATAATTTGAGTTTTATTTTACATGGAAGTTCCAAACACATCTTATCAGACACAGAATCGTTTGTCTCTTTCTTTTGGTAATATTGTTTTAAATTTTCCAGTATATTTTCACTTTTAAAATGGCAAAAAACATTTTAAAAGTTTTTAATAAATATCTTTGTTAATTAATGTCATAAGCGTAGCGTCGGGGGACACGTGCCCCCCCCCCCCCCCCCCCAACTTGATGGGCACTTAAAATTTAGAACCTGAAGTTTTGCAAAATCGAAACGAAAATCATGGTCAGAGTATCATTTAGTTTTTTTTTTCATTTATTTTATTTAAGTATTATACCCGCATGTTGGAGGGGCGGGGTTCAAGGGGAAATGTAGGCCTACTGTTAAAATTTTCAATGTTTGGCTCTAAATTTTTTCCGAAACAGGGACGAAAATTTTGAGAAAGAATCTTTCAGTTTTCGTTATCGTGGTTACCCACTAAGGCAGCCAGAATTACAGTCTGGAAGGAATTTTTTTACTCAAAACAATCTTTAGGATTGCCAATAATGTTAAATGCAAGGCCTCTAAGGGGTATCCCCCCCCCCCCCGCCCCGTGTGCCATATTTTATCCTGACCTTCTCCTTACCCTGCATGATTGTTGTATTACTAAAATAATAATTTGGAAAAGTGTGGAATCATAAATCATGCTATTTTGTATTAAGGCAATGAGAAGAAAAGGTATGTAAAAGAAAAAATTCAAGTTTTGAGGAAACACATTTAAAGATACTTAGGTAGGTTTTCACTGGAAAAAGTTTTTTGCGTCATGCTATAAATCAGCATTTACTAGGACTACTAGTACCATCTCTTGCCCCAAAAGAGATCAGAGATTCTCCTAGCATTTAGTTCCTACTCCTACCATTTACTTTACTATTCCAAATTTTTAATTTTGGCACTTTGCTTCTGGCTGCCTCATATGAACTTTTTTCAGTCATAAGTTTTATAATTATATGCCCCTGCTTATAATATTAAAAAATAATTTTAACCAGAAAATAATTTTTTCACCAAATCTGGCTTATTGAAAGAGAGACAAAGATAAAAAACGATCTCTTTATCTTGCGTAATACAGCGAAAAGTAAATTTTTATAATAAAATATGGATTTTAGCACAGAATTAATATTTTATCCTCCCAAATCAAAAGTTTCAACTTTTAAGTGCTTTTTTCGAGTATTTGTCAGTCATAACATATCAAAGAGAAATTAAATGCTAAATGCAGGCTAATAGCTAAAAATCTCTCATAACCCATAATAAAGAAAAATACATCATTTATTCATTGTTAAAAACTATTACGTAGTTTGGGTAGTACTTAACTACATTGTTAAAAACGTGTATGTACTAATAAGCTATGACAAACTTAATAATACTTGTTTTTGCTTATGGTTCGTCTTCAATACATTCTTTTTCTCTTCTTTTTTTTAAAAACCTTATTTTTGAATCCTTTCAACTTTTGTCATTGTAATATAACTTTTTCCTGATTGAGCAGATATTTGTTTCAACTATTATTATTATTATTATCATTATTATTATTTGTTTTCAATTTTACTTCTTTTTTTTCTCTCTTTTTCCTTGTTCTTTTTTTATTGATATAATTTTAATTTATTTCCTTGTTTTTTTAGCTTCAGTTGTGTTTTCATAATTTTAATGAGTAAGCATTTCATGACATTACTATTTTTTCCCTTGCCTTTATACTCTTTTTTTTTCTGCAAAGAATGCTCTATTTCTTCCTACATTGGATATGAAGTTGGGTCACTAGGGTCAAAGGCAGTGTTCCTAACTGCTATTGCAAATTTTACCCCTGAAAATAATTTAGTTAAATATGCAACATTTCAGAAATTTCTCAGATTTAATATTTGAATCCCCTCCTTCTTCCTTCTTGCTCGTATTCCTTGTTGAATCATGTCAATGTCGGCGATTTAACGAAAAACAAGCCATTTTTATTTTGTTCGAGTGTAAAATTTTTAAGAAGTTTTTGTTTGCCTAGTTTTTCCTCACACATTTTTAGTCTCAACCACATATAAGGCTCAAAATACAGAACTTTACGCCTATTTTTCAAAAAAATTCCCGGAGGACCGCCCCCCCCCCCCGGACTTCCCGAAATTAGGGATAACCAACAGTCTATACCTTACTTAAAAGAGGTCACTGCATAGTTCTTCTAATATCTATGTATAATATATAGCAAGGTCAATCTATAGAAGAACAAGAAAATACAGCGAGAGCATTAAAGAACGAGAAAAAGAAGAAATTGTATGTGATTCATCTGAATAGTAAGAACGAATATTTCTCTTATGAAAAAGCTAAGAAAAAAATCTAGGGGAGGGGGGGGGCTCAAAAGCACTTCTGAAATTTTTGACCTGTGCCCGCCCAAAACTTTTGGTCATGCTACGCCTATGATTAAGGTCATTCAAAGATGCGACCAACTAAGAACAATCTCGATCACTTCACCTTTCAAAAAATATTTTTTCAAAATCTGTCCATCCGTTTAGGCTGTACGGTGCCACAAACAGATACACAGACACATTAAACTTATTACTCCCTTCCTTGTTGCGTTGGGTTAAAAATATATGAAAATTAAAATGGTGCTTGGCATTTTTGTTTCCGATAAAAATTACGAGCTCCACCTGTCCCACCAATAAAGAACAGCAGTTACAGAAATGTGCATAAAAATCGGTAGCATGTGATTACTTTTCTAATAAAAAAAAATCCCCTATTCAGACATGTAAAAAGTAATCTAAAAAGTTTGATAGATTTGATTTTTTTTCTTTAATCTTAAAAAATTCCCAAAAAGAAATCAATCTTTTGAGCCTTTTAAAGCAGAATCCCCCTTAAGGTAAGCAGAGTCCGTTAAACAAATAAATAAGGCAAAGTAAAACAAAACAATCAAAGAGTAACAAACTTACTAGTTGGTTCATCTTGAGGGATCCTTAACAGGGTTCTATTAATTTTATTCCTTCAAATCCTGAAGTTTCATTTTCATTGCTCTAAATAAAATCAATAAATTTTTTATTTTCTAATTTTATGCACCATTCACAACATAGTTCATGCAAAAAAAAAATGAATATGAATCAAATTGTTTCAAAATATATAATAGCAGTTTAAGAAATAAGCTGGACTCTACATATTTTTATTATTGGCATACAATTCTTAAAGAAAAAAACATTGATTACTGTGAAGATGATGCATAAAACATCACTTAAGCCAATTCCAAAGATGCAAAATTGCATACAGCAACTGTTGAAAATCCAGCAGTGCTGTGGCTTATATGATATGCAGCTAAACTATAATATGGTTGTATAATATTGCATCCACGTTAAAAACCTGGAACCGAATTTAAAAAAAAAATTTAAAGAAGAAGTAAAACGGGTGGTAGTCAGGTTGGATTATTTTAAGGAGAAAAGGCTGAAAAATATTTTTCAACATAACTTCATTACTTCAATTGTTTTTAACCATTCCAATCAACTAGGCAATTGAGAAATATGTGCAATGGGGCAGAAAAGGTTTTCATCTTTAGCCACACTGGCAATAGAACAACCATCGAAACTCCCGAAATTGTAACTACATTTTCTCCATTTACCGACTCCAATAGTGGCAGATTGAAACTTTACTAAGGAACAAAAACTAATAATATTTTTATGATTCACTATAAAATTAAGTTTCATAAAATTTAGATATCCCACTACATAAAAGCATGCGATTTTTTTAAAAAACAGCAAAGCTATGTTATAATTTTTTTATTTCCTGCCCTTTATGTCATTTTATACTGAGGTAGTAATTCATATTTAAGAAACTAGTTCTCCAAATGAAGTGTTGTAATGTCGCCGGTGCATTCTGGTATATGAACATTGTCAGCAAAGAGCTATAGTCAGAGACTAAACAATTATGCAGGTGACATAAAAAGAGCAAATTATTGCTAAATTTGAAGTGAAATGGTTTGGAAAACACTTCTTTCAATACAAAGTTTCTAAAGCATCTGGGGAACATGCAGCAATGAATCTGACATTGATCATGATTGCCACATGTCTAGATCATGGAGACATAGAGATAAATGAATCTCCAATGATAAGAAGGAAAATAGGTGGGATTCTCCATTTGGGACAGAGGCAGTACCTGGACCACACCCCAAGGAAATAAGAGTTTCAAACTCTTTTCCAGTGGAATAGGAATTGAAAGAAATATACTAAGGAATAGAGCTATTAGATGGAAAATGGTCACTTTGTCCCACATATATCACAGCACTTCAAAATTTTATTGCTTAAGAAATCACACATACACTGCGATGCAAAAGTTTAGACAAATGGCAAATATATGAATAAAAAGAAAACTATTCAACGAAATGCTTTCAAATTTCTACTGCAGGTACACAATAGTCCCAAACACGTGTCTGGAGTTCATAAAAATATAACTTGAACCAAATTTTGGGCATTGCAAGAAACATTTTTTTTCATTGTTCCAAAAGTTTAGACAATAGTTAGATTTTATGTAAATATCCCTTGAAATGAGATTGGTGGAGGAAAGGCGGGACTTTATTATTCGAATATAAAGTATAGAGATTGCTGAATAAATAATTAAAATCTCAAAAGCTCTGTAGTTCTCGTGTGAAGAAGATGAGAAAGTTTGGAAGCCGAAATTTGAAAATGAACCTACTTTATTAATTTTTTGTCTTTTACATCGGCTCTAGTATGATAGTACATTGTTTTTAACTTTGTGGAAAGCAAATTCAGAAATGCGTATCGATCATAAATGCTAAGAAAAATTATATTTCTAAAGAATGAAGGAATTGAAAAAACGGCTCGAACTGACAATTCGCCCCTTAATCCTACAAAACTTCAACTTAGGTTAAAAACAGCACGTGACAGCATAAGTAGATGAACAACTGAATCGAAATGCATAAAAAAAGAAAGAATTGTGCTGAGCCTTTTTGGACAGAGTGTCCCAAATAAGCCATATTTTAATGTGAAAAGTAGCATATGTATCATCATGACTAAAAAATGAATAGTACTTTCTTTGATAAAAATTATTAAAATTGGGATCGCCTAGATGGATTATAATTTTTTTCGCGGGACTTGAGAAATATCCAATGATCATATGCTGTGCTGCTTTTACCATTAAAATCTGGGTTATTTGGGACACTCTGTCCGTAAAGGCTCAAGCACAATTCTTTGTTTTTTAATGCATTCCAATTCAGTTGTTCATCTACTTATGCTGTCACGTGCTGTTTTTGACCCAAGTTGAAGTTTTGTAGGATTAAGGGGCAAATCGTCAGTTCGAGCAGTTTTTTCAATTCCTTCATCCTTAAGAAATCAGGGGTCTGGCCAGAGGAAAATCGGGTCCGTTAACGGACCCTTCACAAAAATACGATCAAGCAAAACGGACCCTTCACAAAAATGCGATCAAGCAAAACGGACCCTTCACAAAATGCTGATCTAACAAACGTACATTTCACACATTATTCATTCAAAAAGCAAATGAAATCAAAATAATGCATAGCATATTTCTGTGTAAAAGCCCATAACTTTTGGGCCTTTTCTGAAGTTAAAGAAGGGAATCGCTTATCCGCTAACTTTGCGAAAAAAAAAAAAAAAGTCGGCACTTCCTGCCTGCCCTGCGATGCTCGGGCAAGCAAAAATCTTTAATGCAAAATGTAGCACTTTTTGTTGGTTTCTTTTAAAGAAATTAACAACTTAAAAAAGGTAGTTGTTTTGCTTTAATGGTTCTGCTTGTTTGTTTTATCATATGCAAATCAAAGTGGCTTGCTGCGATGTTGCTGTTGTTATAGATTTCTCTGGAAGTGCAGAGTAAGGATTTTTCTCCCTGCTATGGACTTAAACATAAAGGAAATAATAATAATAGCAATTATCAGCAGAATGAACTTAGAACTGCAAACAGATAGCTAGGGTTGGAGAAAAAATGGGATTGCTTCTGGGTAGAGCGATCAGCTATTTAAAATTAAAATTATTTCCATCTGACGTCTTTGGTGCGATGTTTTGACCTTATTTTGGCAGAAAATTATCTTTTTTTTATTTCATTTATTTATTTATTTTTTTTAAATGCTTACAAGGGTGGTGTTTTAGTTATATTCAGGAATTAATGTATTTTTGCGTCTGTTAATATTGGAAGTCTGGTATTGTTTGTTTTGCTATGTTTCTCTACCGTATTTTTTCTCCGAATTTTTGGCGAATATGTCGGTGATTATTAATGACATTCATCATATAAACCTGATGAAATATAGCTCTAAAATTTTTGACTTTAACAAATTATTAAAAACCGTTTTTATATTTCTGATGCTTTCATTTTGAAAAAAGCGATCTCTGCATCCGATATGAAAATCGAATTTTACTTACTTTTCAAGCTAATTACTCTTTATTAGGAGGCAAATAAATGAAAATTCGCTTTATTTTTTGCTCAGATCATTATTTTAAAATTTTTAAAGCAAAATTAACTGTTCTTTTATGAGTCTAAATGTTAAACGATCGTTCCATTTTATTTTTGCATTAATTGTGTTAACAGACATTAATAATATGTTTACCATTGACATTTAAATGCAATTGTAAAAAAAAAATACACCAAAAAGAATTTTATGTTCCGTTTTTATGCTTTTAATGTCACTTGAATGATCACGTTGAAAACTGCAATCTCTTTGCATCCGCTACAGGAATCGTACTTTTCGCATTTTTGATGTTTAATACGCTTTTCTAAGAGAAAAATAAATGAAATTCATTTTTATTTTTTTTTTAATTCAAAAAAAAGCATTTTTTTTTTTTTTTTGCATTTTTTTTTTTTTTTTTCAAAATTGTTTGATTTTCACAAAATTATTTGATTTTTCACAAAATTATTAAGTTTTTCACAAAAAACGGACCCTGTGAAAATTCCTGGACAGACCCCTGGAAATATAATTTTTCTTGGTCTTTTGATCGATACGCATGTATGAATTTGCTCTCCACAAAGTAAAAAACAATGTACTACCATACTAGCGCCAATCAGGGGCGGACTGGCTCCCCCATGAGGGCGCTAACCCAAACTTCCAAAGGGCGCACTTCAAAATAGCACCCCCCCCCCCCCCCCACACACACATTTTCTGCGGCAATTATCCGCAAGGGTCTTTTTTTTTTTTTACAGCAAAATTAAGTTTGGTATAATATATGTTGCAGAAGAGTGCTTTGTCGCACTACTATTCCTTTATAGATTGTATGTGCTTCAGAACTTACAACACAAATGTGTAATCCTGTTCCTATCTTCATTGTTTGTAACACTTTTTATACACAATACGATTAATTTTAAGCAAAACACAATTTTTATCTTCTTTTTATCACTTATTTTTAGCCTTTTTTCGTTATCCGCGATACCCGTGCCACCCAATTGCGCGGATAATTGGGAGTATACCGTAGTTAAATTATAAGTTAAACCTGCATAATAAATGGGTGTGAATATTTGGGTGTGGGTGAGTATGCTTCTTATACAAATCCACAGTTTGCGCCGGATCTTTACAAAATTTCGTACTAAAGTCCTTAGCTGCTCAGAAATTCACATTGAAGATTTTTGGAACATCGGAACTCAAAAAAAAAAAAATCCAAAGAGGTCTAATTTAAATTTTGAGTCATACTGCCTGGTTAGCCAGTTTCGTAGGATTATATTGGGGAAATAACAACAATAAGTTTCCGTCGGATCTTTGCCAAATTTGTCACAAAGGTTTTTCAATACTCAGAAATTTCATATGGAGGGGGAGATAGGTGTGTTTAAAAAATCCGATAAGGTCTCAATTTAAATTTTGAAATAGCTATTCCTTCACTTTGGCGTGAAATTGTACACAATTTTTTCTTTTATTTGAGCCTGATTGGTGAACATGCGTCTTTTGGCAAAACTTTTATTTTCACGGTAGACCGTGCAATGCCTGAGAAAACAGATAGTAATATACAATGACGATGTTTATTCCTCTCATTTCTCAATGAAAGTTATATTTTTTACGAGCGTGTTACATTCTGAAATGTTTTACGGAAATTTTTTACTTACTCTCATGCAGGGTCTCCAATAAAGCGTAAATAATAATAAAAGCAAAATCTAGATAAAATCATCTTTATTAAATTGATTTAAGGCTAAAAAGATGAAATCCTTTAAAATAATACACCAATAAATAAAACTTTCTGTTCACAGTAATACATCTCGCTCTATTTTAAACGCGTTTATTTTCATTAAAAAATTAAAGTTACTTCTTTAGCTACAATTTCTTTGTCCTCTGGTGCTTAACAAAAATTGCATTACTTATTTGTGATTTCTGTCTCAAACGCTTTTAAAAATTCTAGATTCTGTATTCTTAAACAAATTAAGAATCTGACCTAACTGTTATGAGTTAAACCCTCCAAAACCATTGCTAGTACTTTCCAAACTTGTCTCTCATTAGTCAGATAAGTCATGTGAATTCGGAAGTTTGAAAAAAAAAAAAAAAATCATAATTTGCGAGCCCTTCTCATTGTGTTAAAACCGATCTTGTAAAACAATAAAAGATCGTTATAATGCACACCATGGAACACGTATATAGATTTAAATAAAATACAATTTTAACCATTATTCACAAATAAATGGGCTTCATAACAGAGCTTCATCCTGCACTAAATGGTTACATATTAGCTGTTGTGCTTAAAATACAGAAATTGTTTTTTTCAATTTATTGTTTACCTTCGAAAAGTTGTGCGATTTATAAAGAATTATGGTGTGCGTATATATAGATTCAGCGGTTTAAGGGTATTATCTGCTGTATTTTTACTTACTGCTGTTTTGATGATCCGCTTACTATTAAAATGCTCATGAAAATAGGAAGGAGCCAGTCAATCAACTAACACAATATTCAGTAAATCATTATTTAATTTTATTTTAGGCAAAACTAAACATTTTTGTCGGTAGTACACGTTTTTCAGTGCAATACAATTCAATTGCTTACTCATGCAGCTTTCTGACATCATAAAAATACCTGTCTGAAGAATCTTTTGACAACCGATTTCTCTAACCAACATCACCACACATGAATTCGTAACCTCAGTCAAGGTAGATTGACACTTTGACTTGACACACACACACACACACAAAAGAGAGAGGAAAACGCACAAAAATAAGAGCGCTCACTTTGGTTTAAGACCATACTACATATCCCTTTTGAGGTGCTATGAATTCAAAGTTTATTTTTTACGCTATTCATTTAAACCTTGTTCTGAAACTTTTATTAAGTACTTCACGCGCTTCGAGTAAAAAATTAAAAAAAAAAAAAAAAAAAAAAAAAAAAAACACCAAAGGAGCACAGGTTCGAAGGCGCAAAGACGCATAGCCCAGAGGAAGATGTTTTTTTTTTTTTTTTTTTGGTTAAAGGTCCTCCTTCCAGACTACCTATCACCTCTGGGGGCGGGTGGGGGCAATGAATTAAAGTGAATTATAGCACATTATTAATTATAATCTCCTGCAGCAAACTTTTATAGACTGTTTCATTCGCTTCGAATTAAAAGAAGGGGGGGGGGGAGGGAGGCACCCAAGTCAACTAGATTCGAGGGTGCAATGATACATAGGCCGGAGGGCGCTCACTTTGGATAAAGACCCCCCCCCCCCCCTCCTCCGACTGGACTGCCTTGTTTCATACCCTTCGAAAGTAAGGTGGAAAAAAACGAAGGCGCACAGGTTCGAGGGCGCAAGGGCGTACAACCTGGAAGGCGCTGTATTTTTTTTTTTTTGGCAAAGATCCCCCTTTCCGACAACCTATCACGTCTGTGATGCAATAAATAAAAGTTAATTATAACAGGTACATTATTGAGTTTAACCATTTTCTTCAATCTTTTATAGATTGCTTTCCGTGCTTCGAACGTAAAGATTAAAAAAAAAAGGGGGGGGGGCTTTGTTCACGGCGCAAGGACGCACAGACCGGAGGGCGCTAACTTTGGATGAGATCCCCCTTAAAGACCACCTATCACTTCTGGGGTACAATAAGAACCGCCTTCTGATAACGCTTATTGACTACTTTTTACATGTTCCAAACGGAAAAAAGTAAAAAATAAGTAATTTACTAAAGTTGAAGGCGTTCTGGCAGTGTGTGTGGGGGGGGGGGGTACTGTTCAAACTATTAGGGGTTGCTTTCAAACCTTTAAAATAAAAAATAAAAAAAACCAAAGGCTCACACGTTTTGAGGACGCAAGGGCGCACAGGCCGGAGGGCGCACCTGCCCGCGGGCAGGTGGCCTCTACGGCCAGTCCGCCTCTGGCGCCAATTTAAAAGACAAAAAATTAATAAAGTAGGTTCATTTTCAAATTTCGGCTTCCAAACTTTCTCATCTTTACACGAGAACTACAGAGCTTTTGAGATTTTGATTATTTATTCAGCAATCTCTGCACTTTATATTCGAATAATAAAATCCCACCTTTCCTCCACCAATCACATTTCAAGGGATATTTGCATAAAATCTGACTATTGTCTTAACTTTTGCAACAATGAAAAAAAAAATGTCTTCTGCAATGTCCAACATTATGTTTCAGTTATGTTTTTAATAACTCCAGACACGTGTTTCGGACCATATTGTGTACCTGCAGTAGAAATTTGAAAGCATTTCGTTGAATAGTTTTCCTTTTATTCATATATTTGCATTTTGTCTAAACTTTTGCATCGCAGTGTATATGATTTTTTAGGTAAAAAATTGCATCATTACTTTTCAAAATTAGTACTTTTTAATGAAATATATAAACCATCAAGTATGGGGCAAAATGGCTAGATATAATCCTTTCAGGAGAAAAACGAATTCCATTCTGTTCTGGTTTATTTTCGTCAAAATTTTGCAAGAAAAAAAAATGGAGGAAAATAGTGCATCCTTTGGACTCTTTGCTTTCGGAAAATCGGGTCATTTTCACGCATCTTTTACGCCATCTTACATAAGAATTTCTTGACGATTTTTTTAATATCAAGATACAACCTTTGTGGAAGCTCTAATTCGAGCAAATGAAGTTACGACTGACCTGGAAGTAAAGTGAAAAATTCGGAAGCCAGGTTCCAGCTTTTGGAACATAAAAACTTATAATAATGCTTATAAGCTATCAAAGATGCATATTCTATTACTATACACAATTATCATGCATAGTAATATTACTCATAATGGAAATATCTCCTCTTTTAGGTTAATTCTAGATTTAACATAACTTACTTATAAGAAGCAAACTTTTCTGCAGTGGCTAGCTTTGTATTATTGAAACATTCGGGGCTTCTTCCGCCACTGGTTTTCCAAGGAAGACTGGACTCCCAAAACACTTCAGTCAGTGAAATGGGGATAGTTGTAACTAGCAGTAAAACTTTCATTAAAATCTTCTTAGGAAAATCTCAGTACACAAACATTAACATTCAAGTTAAGTCAAAGTAAATTTTTTTATTTTGCATTTTAATGTTTCTTCAATCTAATGGGAAGGATTTAACCCCTAAAACCATCCCATTGGGCATGGCCATTTATAAGACACTAGAAAAGGAAAGAAAGTAGGTTGTAGAAAAGGAGGAATCGGTATTAATGTATTGTTTTAACTGAAGTTATTCTGAAAATACACATTTTGTATCACTTTTTCTTAAATATGAAAAATGAAAGTGAGAAATTATGCATCAAAATTTAATTTTTCAAATAAAGAGGAAAGAATATATCGATGGTGAAGATACTCAACTTCCAATGCCAATTTCTGTAACATTTTAAAAATGTGATGCTATTATACTTTTAAACGAGTTTTCCAACTTCTTATATTATTTCTTCTAATAACATCTCACTGCTTAACGAGTTATGGTATGATGGTACTAATAACTAGAAATGAAAAGATAAAATTCCCTGTAAACTTGCCATTTTTGACACTGGAAGTTGGAAACCTTCTACCATCAATATAGATTTTTTCATTTAGATTTTGCTTTTCTAATTCTTCCGAAAAAATTTGTTTTTTTGTGGTGTTTAAATAAGTGGACCAACATATCCCATGTTCATGATCTAGAAAAATACTCATATATTTTTCTTTTATGACAAAAAAACAAAAACAAAATACAAATAATTTATTAACTAAAAGAACTTTAGAAGGGGAGTTCAATTTATTACTTCATTATTCATGAAAACCTATATAAAGTTTCAGTTGTAGATTTATAAAAATTACTCAGCAATGAAAAAATGGCTATAAAATGTTTCTGAAATAAAATTTGTTCAATATAACGATACCATGTGTTTTCGTTATAGGATTTGTAGGACTACAAGTGCTATTTGTTGGTCACACATTAAATTAAAAAATGTTAAAAGTATTCAGCCCTGTCCAACAAGCCCTATCTCCCTAACGCAAGTATTTTTCTCTTATATCAGCGGTGGCCAACCCGCGGCACGCGTGCCACAATGTGGCACGGCAGAGCAGTAACAGTGGCACGAGAAGACTTTTTGAAAAAAATCCAACATTGAGGGGGAAATATAGATCTCAAAAAGATTGATAAAAACTAAAACCCTTGAACTGATAAATATAATGATATTCTGACGATTAAGTGTCAGGAGGATGGCTTACAAAATGTCTTAACTACAATATTGAAAAGTACTTAGCGTTAGCTTCGAAAATCCAACGAAAGCTGTGACTCTCAGACAATGCTTTGTAAAGCATATTTGTGCTTAACACGAATGAAACTTTCGATGCTGCAGAGTGGATTCTTGATCTGCAATAGTTTCATCAACGGGTGATGAAATTTAAAAAAAAAGGTAACTCTGCAACTAAAATTAAGAAACCAGATTGGACAAAACTCGGTATGGTTGCACAAATGAAGACCCTTTAATTGTTTTTCTTACATTACTTGAAAATAATTTGGGAAAGAAATTTCAAAAGTATCATTGAATTATTTATCACAAACTCCCTGGCAAGGAATGAGACTTTTTCTCTGTTGGTGACCCTGTAAAATTCACTGGATTAACAAACTACGAATTAGAGCTCTGAATATTTTGTGAACTTTTCCCAGGAGAAAGAAGAGAGCATGGCAAGTTACTCCTTCATTGAATTTTGCAATAGCTATTCAAAGGAAAAAAAATCACATGATTTCAGAATTTTAAGGGGTGTATTCTCTAAAATGTCTGGAAGCAAAGCAATGAGGACTTGCTACTTAGGAATGAAAAATAACAAATGAATTTAGCAATATCATCTCGTACTATCAGGCGTTAAGTAATTTAAATTTAAGAATGTACAAAAAAAGTTTCCTAAACCAGTATAGGCCATCTACATTTTTTATGATGAAACTTCAGTTTCTTTCTCTCTACTTTGGAGAAAAAAGAATAAATATTTAATACTGAAAGTATCAACCCAAATTTAATAATTTTCCCAAGATTATACGGAGAAAATTTTACACCTATTTTAAGTATTCATTCAGTGTTAGGTTTGATGATTTTCAGGATCACCCCCCCCCCCAAAAAAAATGCTGATCTTTTCAAATTCTTTGTCTATTTATTTGCAAGACACTACTTGTTAACCTTCTGAAATCCAAATTGGAATTACTGACCTTTTGCATTGGGAATCAAATGTAAGAAAGTCATCCACGTTGCACAGAAATTTGGAAATTTGTACCAACAATTTTTTTTTTTCAAATTTACACACTTTAGCTGTCTGATGCTGCTGTAGAGTTGGCTCAAAATACACTTCTAAACAAATATTTTTTGTTATGAATACAGAAAAGTCTAAATACCGTTGAATATTAATTGATAGCACTTAAAACACTTAAACTTCTTAGGATTCTCAAGAACTTATCCTAAAATTAAAGACTTGGTAAAAAAGATACAGACTCATAAACCACATTTAATACAGACGGTTTGACTTTTAGAATAGAATGTTTGATGTTATTTGTTTCTTCTTTAAGCATCAGTCAACTGGCAGAACCTATAAAAGTGTTTATTAACGAAAACTCTTAAGTTCGGACTTGTTTTATCTTTATTATCATTTAGACTTCAATTACTTAGATTTACGAGAAAAAACGTTTCATTTGAGTGAGAATTATTCAGCCAAAATAAAATCTGTTTTTTTAACTTTTTAAACATTTTCAGAAATACAATGTGGCACGCTGAGCCATTTCTCTCCGGATAGTGGCACTCTCCCTAAAAAGGTTGGCCACCCCTGTCTTATATGCTCTCAATTTAACTTCGTTTACCCATGCATACTTCAATTTTCAATAATACACGTGCTATTCATGTGTGCTACAAATGATTCGACAATATTTTTGCAATCTTACTTTTGTTAGAACAAACTTCAAACAAGTTAATAAAAGCAGTTGTTCAAGGAAAAATCTTTTAAATCATTCGCAGACTGACTATATAATAAGCTGAAAACAAAATTTTAAAAGAAATGGACTCTTATAACCAGAACATAACATTAAACATACCAGCCGGTACGACGCTGAAAGGAAAATAGGAACGGTAGATGCGCCGATGAGTGTGATGACTGCTATTTTGATATGTCAAACTAACACCGGGTCAACTCTCCAATAGTCCCAATATATCTCAAAATAATCATAGATCTGTCAATGAAAGCTTCCAGAAATCCAGATTACACCGTTGTACGAATAACAATCAACCGCGCTAAGAAGCTGATAGTAAAAAGGGTTACTGTATTATCTACACTGCATCTCATCATTGGCGATATAAGTAAAAGGCGCCAACATAGAAATAAATTCGGGAGCTTCATCTTATTTATTTTCGCTTCAGCAGCGCGACTTCAGGGGCGTGTAAAAGTGAATCAAAATAAAGCACTTTTAAGAAAGCAGTTATTTATAAGATTGTGTGTGTGTGTGTTTTTCCGAAGTTTTCTTTTTCATATGTCCTTACGCCCGTGTCTGCCTATTTATTCCCTACAGGTTTTTAAATTGTCCCAGTCCCATCATTTAAGGGGATCAATGCCCGCTTCCACCTCCCTACCATCTAGCATGGAAAAACTAATAATTAAACACACAAATGGAAGTTTTTTTTTTTGCCACGATAAAAGTTGCTTTAAAAGAAACTTGCCCCCCCCCCCCCCCCTGATTTCAGGAAAAATTCGAAATGACCGGATTGCGTTCTTCGGGAGAAAAGGATTCTAAATTCTAAAAATTAGGACGACGATATAACGATAGATATAACGACACTCCGGAAGAAAGAAAAAAAAGCCATTTTTGTCAGAGAATTTCACATGTGATCCATCAGCGGACGAATAAAAATTATTGCGCTTTTTTTTTTTTTTTTTGAGAAAGAAAATTTATATTTAACCATATAGGGGTTAAAAAGGCTCTCCCCCCGAATTATTTCGTAATAATAGTTTTAAATAGATAATCTATGGTAATGTTAAGGGAAGGGGAGGTTCGGGGGGGGGGGGGGTCAGGGACGTAACTAGGCCATTTTCTCATACATTTTCTGCTCAGATGCTTCATGCTTTTTTTTTTTTTTTTTTAAGTATGCTTATCAGTTAAAAAAAGTTTTTAAATTAAAATGTCAAGTTAATTCTAAAACTTCTCATGCATTTCAATATGAGAATAGCTTATAGCTCATAGACTTCTTTTTTCATACTGTAACAATTTCAAATGTGAAAAGATTTATAAAATGATATCGAAGTATATGTGGGCTGAATCAAAATAAATCGATTAAAATTTTGAAAAATAGTATTTAATTATTCAATAAAAGACTAATAATGAAGAAACATTTTAACTACCTTTCTATAAAGTTTCAACTTTACATCACTTATAATAAAGAACGAAAACATTAGAACTTTATTTTGCGAGCTTTTTTGGCTGCGAAAGTTTTTACTCATCAAATGATAAATTGGACAATAATAATAATAATTATAAAATAATAATAAGTACAAGCTGAGTAACTTTAAATACTCTCAAAACAAAAACAGTTTTTTGAATTCAGAATTGAAAAATTGGGAATCGTGTAAAAAGAGTTCTATCTTTATTCAGTTTATCTCAAATATTTCAATAATTTTTGTTTTGAAATTAAGAAAAAAGAAGAAAAGAAATGCTTAAAATTGTTTAAAAAATATGTATATAAAAATCATAAATTAACTAAATATCAAATAAGTAATTGTTTTCCTTTTCATATTTAATATTATATTTAATACGTTTGAAAACTACTTGAAGTGAAAGAAACTTGAAAAGCCTTTAATACTTTGCAAATCAAAAATATTTTCATAAATTTCACTTTAGAAAAATTCTTCAGTAAAAAAATGTAAATTTTACATTTAAACTATCCAATATTCAACATTTAAAGAAAAAGAAGTGTACAATGAAGTTTTAAGAAACTTAGAAATCCTAAACGTAACTGTGTAAGAACATAAAAAAAAGTGAATTATTGAATAAGTGTTTATGAATTAGCATTTGTTCATTAAATACTTTACGAAACATCACATATTATGGCTGGAAAATATTGTGTGCAATTTATTTATTTAAAACCAGTGAAAATTGGTACTTTTTATTAACGCCCGCCAGTGGGGTGGACAAGCTTTTCTCATTGTAAGCTAAAAAGGAAGACACCTTGTTAACAGATTTAATGCAGTTTAATCTTAGAAAAGGGGCTTATTTTCCGCTTCTTTGTATTAGGATACTTCCCAAAGCTTCACTTCTCGGGGTGGGTGATTCTTATTAGATGAAATACTTTCACTGGTCACCCTCTAAAAGAAAATATATTCATGCCATTTTCTGCACCCTCCTCACTTTCTCTCCATCGACCTTTCCCACGCCTTATCCACATTAAAAGACATTTCTTTAACTTTCTGCATGTGTCTGCATTGAGCTTTTTTTAGGGAGAGCTGACTTTTAAAAATGTGTCTTTTTTTTTAAATAATGAAAAAGAAAAGAATTATGCAGTTATTTAGCCAGCTTAGTGCCCCTAAAATCTAGCTCCCGGGGCACGAGCCCCGTCTGCCCCCTCTAGTTACGTCCCGGGGGGGGGGGGCTTCCCAGCAATTGTGCGAAATTGAAATCTTAAAATTCGTTTTTAGGCCATCCGTGGTTAACGTGGCAAGTGGGAAACCATAGGCCGGCTTTCAAAAACCTCTCCCCGGGCATTTTTTGAAACTGAAGCTTCTAAACGCAATTTTAGACGATTTTCAATGATGTTAAGGAAATGGGGACTCGTGGGCCCTCCGCTGGAAACTTTTTGAAATAAATGTCTCATAAAATGAAATGAAGACGTGCTAGGGTTGATGGGGAAGGGGGTTCAGAGGCTGTCTGATTCTCCTTTGGCAAGCCAGCTGTAATAATACATTAAGTTGAAAGAAGGGGGTTCGGGGCAATCCCGTCATTTCAAGTTTTTCTATCTGGGATTTAAAGGTGCAAACACAATGCAATTTCATCGAAAAATAACAAAAACCACTCCCACTTATGTGTAAATCCCCCTCCTAAATGATGAGCCTGGTTCGGGGACTCTCCCTCGGATATGTTACTGAATTATTGAAACTTTTTTCGAAATCATGCTCGGAGTCTGAGATCGGGGACACTCCAGCAGAAATTTTTTGAAATTAAAGAGCTAAAAACTCAATTGTAGGCTATCTATCTTAGATGGCATGTGAGGAAGAGTTGTGAATCAGGGACTTTCCAGGCAATGTTTTGAAAAAACAGAAGTTCCAAATACGCAATTTTAGACCAATTTCAATGAATGTTAAAAAGAGTGTCTTTAAAGGCTTTTCTTTCCGCATGAAAATTTTCAAAACTGAACTTAAATAACCGAAATTTTAGACGATCTTTAAAGGTGTTGTGTGGGGCCCTCTGACTATTTTGAAGTAAAAAGAAAAATTAATTGTTGATCATTTTTCAAGAACCTTATTTTTCGAAATTGAATTGCTAAAAACTAAATCAAGGGCTATCTTTGATGACGTTAGTGAGAGGAGTAGGGTTTAAAGACTCAGACCCATTTTTTTTTTTTTTTTTTTTTTTCGAATTTGAAATCTTAAAAACTAAAATTTAGACTTATTTCTTAATTATCTAGTAGGAGTAGGGGATTCTAAACTTTTTTACACGTTAGAGCTAAAAATTAAAGTTAATACCATCTTTCATGACGTTGGATAAAGAGTTGGAGTTAGCTACTCTGCCTCAACCCCTGGTGGGTAAGTTTTCGAGTTTTAAAAACCAAAAACGTAATTGCAAACTGCCTTTGTGGAGATTTCCTTAGTAGTTTATCGAAATTGTATCTCCTAAATAGGCAATTTTTTATTTCGTGAGAAAAAACATTAAAAATTGATTCAAAAAACTATAAAACGAACAAAAAATCTCAATGTTGCAATTTTGCCTTCTAATTGCCGAATCGTCAGCAAAATGTGCCGAATACGGAAAGTATTAGGAGGTCACAGTGACCTCCCGTGACCTCCCACCGGAGCGCTCCTGTCTGCAGGCTGTTTAGTGCAGCAGTTGATGCTTTTTATTAAAATGGAACTGCCCCTAAATGCTTAAGTGATTATAATGGATCAACTATGCACTGGATTTTAATTAGAAAAGTTAGTTGTTCTGATTGCTTTCGGATAAATGACCTCTGAATATTTCATTTAATATTAAAGGAAGTTAGTTTTTAGATTTTTTTTTGAATTGGGAAGAGCAATTGATGATTTTCTCCCGAAGCAATGTGCGCACAACCAGCCAAGCGGAGAAATCTCTGTGTTAGGTTAATGCCACAAGGGAATTTTAATGGCTACCAATGTAAGCTTCGAATACTTGGATATGCTCTCTTATTTTAGCTTACTGAGGCGAATCATATCATTGCAGATTCCGAGGGCGATTTCCTCTGAAAAGAAAAGCTAATAGACATTGTTATTAAAGGAAAAGAAGCCGCGAACGTTAGAGGATTAACGAAGGAAGAAATATAGTAAATGTTGGCTCAATATTTGTTCTTATAGAGGTAGACTTTGTATCAGAAGTAAATAGGCAGTACTTGAAGCTTATTCGGTAATAATGAAGTTAAAGATTGCTGATTGGAAGCCCTTATCGAAATGTTCAATGCATTTTTATGAAGTAAAATGAGAAATATGTTGTAGAAAACCACTTCTAATGCCTGTTGTGTTTGATAATACTCCCAGAAGACGAATTGCTTTTTCATTGCATATAGTGAATGAAGTAATGCGGTTAAATATTGTAGGTAAGAATCCAATGATGAAAGCTTGCTGCTATATTGTCGTTACTAAAACAACTCAGTTACCCGAGATGGAGTAGGTGCCCGGTTAATGCGGAATAGTGGGCTTCCGTTTTTACGACCACCATAAAGGTGGAAGTCTGTTTTAGCTCAATACACAAGCCATAGGACCCGTTTATAGGGCAGGCAGCCATTCACAACACGTTCACACAGAAAAAGGACAAGGGCAGGAGAGAGTGAAAGTACGTCCATGTCCGGAGCCGGGATTCGACCCAATTACCACTCCAAAGAGCCCCATCCCAATCAGATTTTTCTGACCACTAGACAACGCTTGCTTGCATGGGCCTATCCAGGAGGGTGTCTGTAGCTATCACAGTCCCCCTCCCCTTGAAATTCCGGAATTAAAAAAAAAGGCATTTTGATACGAAAATTGTTACTTTGCTGCTATGCCCCCCCCCCCCTCTCTCCAAGCAGATATTCGAAAGAGAATGGTGAATCTCATCACACCCTACCCCTCTTCTTTTAACATAAAATAATTCCAAGAAAACTCCCTCCAGCTGTTTCTCTTTACGAAACCAATTGAGTGCTTTAGTTTTTTCATTATAAAATTTTCAAATTTTATTTGTTTGAAATACTAGCACTTGCAGCCACAGTATTTTTTTAAAAACATTTTGGACTGATGTGGAACTTTTCAGTGATAACCAGGGACGTCATTTCAAGTTTTTCCAGGGGGGGGGGGGGCAAAGGGTAAAAACACAATACAATTTCACTAGAGAACAACGAAAACCACGCCCACTTTTATGTAAATACATTGATTTCTCAAAGTCAGGGGGGGGGGGCAATTGACCCCCTCCCTCTGCCCCCCAAAATGACGGGCCTGGGGATAACCTAGTTTTTTTTTTTTTTTTTCACTTTGTTCTATTTTCAATACTATGCTTCTTGAATCTCTTGATGAAGTTTGTTTACTTTTGATTTTTACATTCAAACACTTCGAACTACTTTTCTCCCCTTTATACCACCTCTTAGTGATACGCCTTAAAGGTTAACACGTAGAACTACTGGCGTGACTGTTCATTACAATATATTTAAAATCTCGCACACTGTATTTCACTTTTTTTCCTATATATTTCAGAAGCCCATGTACTTTTTTCCACTTAACTATGCATTTCACTGGGGTAATTTTACAAGGATAAGAAAAATAAAATGAAATGTAAATACGTTGGCTGCCACTATGATGCTATCCTGTTTATTTATTCATTTCTTTTCATTTTATTATTATTGAATTGAAGCTTGTCATGGGTTTGTATAATGCACTGAATACTTACTTTTTATGCATTTTCTTTTAAAATTTTGCAAGTACAAAATTTTTGTCACGTTTATTCCATTTGTTCATTTATTATTAATGTTCCAATTTTTTTTGAGACTTGCGGAGGTTGCGAGAGGTGTTTTCATCACTAAAATTAAGCTCGCAAGTTTTCAAATGTATTCTATTTGGAAATATTCAAGTGAGCGCGATTACTCGCTGAGTGGCGTTATCCGACTTCCCCGCACCTTGAAACTAACGTTATTTTGCACGAATAAGAATTTTGGAGGTTGAACTTCATAAGTTTAAAGAAAAAAATGTTGGCTCAAAGATACAAAGATAGTCCCAGGAGCCGATTTTAAGGGATGGCTCAGGGGGCCCAGACCCCTCCCAAAAGACAAAATTATTTAACCGTACCATTAACTATTTTTTAATATAAAAAATGCATAAGTAAAAATGTTAACTATTTCCTTAAGGCATACACAAACCATGTTTGAATAAAATCAATTAGTTTTGCTGTAGGAGTAATATTGCAGTCGGTGGTCAGTGTAAAAGAAAACGTAAAACTCAAGAGTTTCGAATTCAAAGGTACATAATACATCCCGATTCGTGCTTCAATAGGGAAATTTCGACCGAAAAATATTCCAATTTTGACTACCAGATATTGTTGAGAGACTTAGAGAACACAAAAATGCACCATCACCGAATTTTAATATACAATGATTGAATTTTAATGAATTTTTGAAAAATCCACACACAGCAAAAGCGCCCCTCGGAAACGAAACCTGTGACGTGGGATGGCTCTCATTTCAGCCTTTCACCGCAAAAATTGTATTGCAGCTATACTATCTTTTCATTGTTAAGTTTTTCTTTCTTCCGTTACCAATTAGTTTTAAGTCTATATAAAGTCACTATGGAAATAAGATTTGTCAAAAGGCAATCTAATAACCTGTCAGCGATGATTGCTTAAACTTTTTGCAGCGAAAACCATATTAAAATTTTTAGAGAGGCATTACTTGGTGACTTTTGCCTATTACCGGTAACCCTTGGAGACAGCGAAAAGAAAAAACGTCCATCCATCGGCCCGAGCGCAAAGTTTCTCGCTAAAGCTTGGCGCTTGGCGATCGAAGAACGAAAAATCCACCAGCCCTGTGACGTCACCATCGCTTAAACTTTAAAAATTATGTTTAAAAAAACTACTTCTCGTATCGAATTTTTTTTTTCCACCGCTGATATTTGTGTATGTTACTCTATCATCTAAAAATAAAATTAAAAATCGAAAACGTTCCTATTCTCCTTTTATAGAAAAAAAGTGATTATTCTGTTTTAATAGAATCTTATTTTTATCATTATATGTTTCTAAGTAATACCGTGTATTATTATTCCATTATGGTGAAATTGCATAAGGTTAAGTAGTTAATTAGCTTAAAATAATAACTAAGATATTTTACTAACACATTTAAAGTAAATTACTTTGTAACATTTCTGAGCATTAAAGTAGATTAATATGCTTTAAGAGCTCCTTATAAATATTTTAAAGGTGGTAAGGAACCCATGGGAACATTTTTTTAAATGTTTTTAAATATGGAAGGGAGGGGGCGACACTTCTAACTTTTCAGTGCCCTTCCCAAAAATTACTTCTGTATCCGCCCATGAGTAATCCTGAACAATAAGATTTATTGCAGCCTGATATTTCCTAGCATCTAACGTGAAAATTTAAAAGATTAATTTCTTGAATCTCTTACTATAGCCGGCATCAGCCCCACTCTTATACTTTCGTTTTCAAATGATAGTAGTTGTAATCGTGCCGCTGACCCATTATTTAACTCATAATCGACTACAATTTCGGTTCAATGAAAATACTCTCTCCCAGAGAAGAAAATTTTGAACCACTTTCGTAAATGGCTTTCATGCTTTCTTGCGGTAAATAAGAAGATATCTCAGCACTTTTGTCTTTCACTTTATTACTTAAGGCTATAAAAGAGCAATACGTTAAGTTATACGATTAGTCAGAATACTTAACTGGTTTTATGCGTCTATTAGAATTCGTCGATCTTTATGGTATTTGCAATAAACTAATGCACTTTTGCTATATTTAACGAAATAAAAGTTTTTATAGTTTTGTTGAAGACACTCCACGAGTAAACAAATGAATATTTCAAGGACCTATGATAAATTATTTCTCTACGTAGATGATAACTTCAATGTATCTTTTGTGCATGGAAAGCTCTTAACCCATTAATGCCTGACATTTTGTTTTCCAAAGATATTTTGTATACTGGTTACAAATAGTGTTTAATGGACAGGAAAAATAATAAAAAAAATATTATGTAAAAAATAATTGTTTTATTAAGAAAAGAAATATCGTCCCTTAAAAATTACGATAGACCCCAGAGGGTACATACTTGTTTTACTAAATTTTTTTTCTGCCTACGATATAATATTTAAAAAGACATTTTATAAGAAGAAATAAAATCATCAATTAACATAAGCTGGGAAGCTGGGAATAACTTTGAAAACTTAGCTTTTTGTTCTTGAGATTGAGAACGTTGTAATTCTTGATAAAGATCATAACTAAATGGCTACAGAACACACTTTACAATGGTTATATGCTGCAATTTGTTAATGATGAATTGAAACAATACCAAATCAACGATTGAACACTATTATTTGGTTGAAATGCTCATTTTGGGGAAATTCAGACCCTTTTTTGGACCGTCCCTAAAAAGGGACGCTAGGCATTAATGGGTTAATGTATAAACATAAGAAGTAGCATCTAAACCAAACCAATAGATTATGTTAGTACATGAAATTATTTTACAAACCTCAACCTTTAATGACCATTTCTTTAAATTTATAAGAGGAGTTTGAAACTTCTATTTATTTATTTATTTATTTATTTTATTTTATTTATTTTTTTTTTTTTGGAATTTACGTAAAATTGAGACGTAAAAAGGAGATGGGGTGGAAAAAAACAGGTGAAAAATAATTAACAGTAATTAATTTTACACATAAGAAAAGTAAAAATAAAAATAAAATGAGTGTAAAAAAGTTCTAATTTCTGAAAGTTTACCTCTCATTTAGCGATCTTTTATGGGACTTTCGTCCCATAAAGGGTTAATCATGGAGGGTTAATAGGATATCGTATTATAAAGTAATTATAACTCTAGAAGTTAGGTGATAAGATATTATCTGTGAATAGTGTTGCATTAACTCAATTCTCTTTCATAGGGTATTTGACAAACATAACTAGGGTAAGTGCTCCAGTAGTCGGCTATTTAAGATATCTTTCGTTAATCTTGGTTTACCTATAACTTCCAGCTATCGATGCAGCAACAAAAACACGGTAAAACTTTAGAATGTACCTTTGTGATACTGATTCATCAACTTGTTTCAGAAATTAAAAAAATATATATATTAAAATCCAAGCTGTTATCAATACTAGTAAATGCTCCAATAGTCGGTCACAGAAATCCAGTGCTCGTCCACGTTGAGCCCAGTAGTCAGCCACTTCGCTGTCGCCAATCTTATGAGATATGAGTGAATGAATTTAAACAAAATTTAACGTGAAATATATATCTATTGGCGCCGCAGAGCGATAAATGGCGAATCTATTAGCCAAGCGCGCTAATACTTCCAAAGGGTTGCCATAGAACTTTTTAAAATTAAGTCCTCAGTTCGCTAAGTTGGGCGTCGTAATATTGTAGTTTTGTTTTGTTTTCGTAATTGTAGTGTTCTTTAGTACTGAGGGGGTATAACCCCATTTCGTTGTTATGAAGATAATTCGTTAATAAATATGTTACGTTGTCAATCGCCTCTTCGTTGAACACCATCGCTTCATTACAGTACATTTCGTTTTGATGCATCAAAATAAAATGTTTCGGCGAATAGATTCGCAATTTATCGCTCTACGGCGCCAACACTATCAGAATGAAAAGTTGAGCTGTTTTGAAGCATTAAAAATCGTCTGAGCAATAATAAAGAAACAAAGTACAAACAAAGTGTATAAAATAAAATGATTAAAATATTTTATTGATACATCTTTTATCAATCGTCTGCAAATTGAAGCTTATATTTATTAATGCAGAGATGTCGAATTTGAACGCCATTGCTATATTTCGAAGAAAGTAATTAGAACCAGTGGTCGACCTGACATGGCCGACTATTGGAAACGCAGAGTAATTCTATACTTAGTAGTCAGCCAGGGAAGTTTTCGATTTTTCAATTTTATTTTTATATGATAGAACAACATACATGAACATCAACGGCGAAAAAATTTTTGCGCTGCGACAAGTGACAAGTAGTTTTTTTTAAAATAATTTTTAAATTTCAAGCGGCGGTGACGTCACTGGGCACTCGTTGGCGCTTTTGAACTTTCTACTAAGGCGAAGAAAGAGCGAGATGCTTTAGATGCGAGGAGCTCGAGAAACCGGTTTCTCCGGCTTCCGCACTGTTGTTCGCTCTGCACTGCCGTAATTTTTTTTTCTCGCCAAGTGATGCGTTCTAAAAATTTGAATAAGGATTTCGCCAAAAAATATCAAAACAATCACCCCTAGTAGGGTATTGGATTGCTCTTTGATAAATCCAGTTAAAAAAAGTGAATTAGTAGACTTTAAGGTATTGATTACGGAAGGAGAAAATCCCGCAATGAAACGATAATATAGCAAAAATCCAATTTTTATGGATGAAAGGCTGAAAGTAACTGCCATCTGACGTCACGGGTTTCGGTTTCAAGGCGCGCTTTTTTTGCGCGTGGGTTTTAAAAAAAATCATTAAGAATCAACCGTTGTGTTTTAAAATTCGGCAATGGTGAATTTTTGTGTTTTGTAAGCCTCTTAACAATATCTAGTAGTTAAAAAAGGGATATTCAATAGGTCACAACTACCCTATTGAACCAAAGAGCAAGTTTGTTTTTTCATTGAAGCATTATGTTATGTACTCCATTATAATAAAATTTACTCAAATGAACAGTAAAATGAAAATAACAAGAATACTTACCATTTAAGGAAGATGTGTTCGCTTAACAAAAAAATAAGCAGAATCGCAAACTAGGATGACGAGCACAGTATTTAAAATAAAATGACTCATTACTTATTCAAGAAAAGTACCCAAAACTTAACTGTCATTGGTTGATACTTGGTGAGTTATATTAATGTGTTAATGCTTCATATCCGATTTTGAATTAAAAGTATACTATTTATGAGCAGTTTTATGTCATTGTGGCCGACTACTGGAGCACTTACCCTATTTGGTCTCGATACTTTTTGCATGTGTTACAGCGAAATCTGACCAGTGAATAAGAAAACCCTACTAAGTCTTCCCTACTAAGTCGCACCCCCTAAGTCTTCCTACTTAGATTATATAAAAAGAGCAGTTCAATACATTTGCTAATGCAGCGTGATTATAATTAAAGTAACAATGTTAGGACCTCCGCAGCATAGGCGGATGAAAAAAAAAATAAATCTATTTCATCAGGATCCAGAAAGAAAGGACGAAAAACGAAAACACATACGGAAAAAAAGAAAGAAAAGCTTGCTGTTGAGCATAAATATTATGCAAAGAACAAAATCCATTTTATATAAAGCAAATAAAACAACGTTGGAAATCCCCAAAAACTGTCTGTTTGCGTTTTGTGCGCTTGGCAGCCACGGACGCTTCCATATGAAAAAGGGGAGTTAGGTTTTGGATGCGCACTACCCGATGATTTCAGCTTTTGTTCGCTTACTACTTCCTCGTTGCTTTTCCCCCCTATTTCGAGAAAGTCCGAAGAGACTTGGCACGTGCGCAGATGCGGCGGAGGTCGTACGAAAAATTTTTAGACAGTACGCAGGAATACTGCAGACACGTGTTTTATCGGATGTTTGTGCATCGATAAGCTCACATTTTTTGCATTGAAAAAGGCGTTCCTTGTAACTCCGAAACACGTGTGTGCAGTATTCCTGCGCATTTGTGCTTTTCAACGTTGTTTTATATGCTTTCATTTTTGTGCACAAAGATCTGAATTTATTTATTTATTTTTTAAAACTGAGGTCTCTTTGCTATTTTCTCTAGGAGAAGCTTATACCTCTAATAATCCACAACGATATGCTATGTTAGACATTTATTTATTTCATCAATTGAGTTAATCTAAATTTCCCATGATAATGCCTAAATGTATTGGGTAGCTTCGTAAATAAAACACCTATTATGACACATTTATCCAAGAAATGGGGAATATCACGTGAATTTCCCAAGACTTTCTGAATCCTTGCAATCCGCCAACGCTCCGCTCCTCACCCGCATACACACACGTTCATTTCCCCTCAAAATTAATACTTAACTTGGGAGCTAGAAGTGTTTGAGAGAGGCGCGGTTTTATAGAATAAATATAAAACTGAAATTTTGTGATTTCGAAATGCGCCCTTTAATCGTCTTAACCCATTAATGCCAAGCGTCTCTTTTTAGGGATGGTCCAAAAAGTGTCTGAATTTACCAAAAATGAACATTTCAACCAAATAATAGTGTTCAATCGTTACTTTGGTATTGTTTCAATTCATTATTAACTGATTGCAGCACATAACCATTGTAAAGTGTTAGTTATGATCTTTATCAAGAATTACAACGTTCTCAATCTCAAGAACAAAAAGCCAAGTTTTTAAAATTATTCCCAGCTTCCCAGTTTATGTTAATTGCTGCTTTTATTTCTTCTTATAAAATGTCTTTTTAAATATTATATCGTAGGCAGAAAAAAAAAATTAGTGAAAAAAGTATACTCTCTGGGGTCTATCATAACTTTTAAAGGACTTTTTTTCTTTCCTTAATCAATCAATTATTTTTTACGTAATATTTTTTAAATTATTTTTCCTGTCCATTAAACACTGTTTGTAACCAGTATACAAAATATCTTTTGGAAAAAAAATTGCCAGGCATTAATGGGTTAAAGAAGCATTACAGAATGAACAGTATTGTCCTGAAATTAAAATGCTCAATGGTTAGTTTTTGTTTTGTTTCTAAAGAAGTCATAATTTCTAAAGTCGTTTTAAAAGCCTGTAGGTTAAAAATCAAGTCTGGAATTTCATGAAATGTTTCTGGAAAATTTTGAAATTTCTTCAAATTTTATTTCATAAAGTGATTGGGCACCCTTTTTACTGAATTAAGTTTTTAAAATTATTCCCAGCTTCCCAGTTTATGTTAATTGCTGCTTTTATTTCTTCTTATAAAATGTCTTTTTAAATATTATATCGTAGGCAGAAGAAAAAAAATTTAGTAAAAAAAGTATGTGCCCTCTGGTGCCTAGTGTCCCTTTTTAATGACAATTTTTATTTTTTTAATAAAAAATTATTTTTACATGATATTTTTTTTAATTATTTTTCCTGACCATTAGACAATATTTGTAACCAGTATACAAAACATCTTTGGAAAAAAAAGTCAGGCATTAATTGGTTAAATTTAGAAATTTTTAGACATAGTATTTAAGTGTATAATAATTTCTGCCTATGAAACAATACATTATACACGTACTAAATGTTAAGAGCATAAACGTGGAAAAAAAAAAAAAACCCCTGCAAAGTTTTAGTAGTTAAAATACTTTCATGGTCGTCTTCAATATTCCTTGAGCTATTGAATTTTCACTCATTCACCTTCAAAATTTACTTGTGTTTTCCTCATTCTTGGAAGAAATAAATCCTAAGCAGCTTTCCCTCGCACAGTTAAAGGACATAATTTCAACACTTTTGTTTCTTTTAGTATTTTCTGTGAAAACACTTTTTTATTTTTGTTTTCTAAGCCAATGATTTGCGATTTTAAAGATTGTTTTCCTGTTTTTACGAAATAAGTTATTTTCTTAAGATTCTTTTTTCTCTTGGTGTATAGGTATAGAATTAATCTTTTTCAACATCTCAATAGGTGCCTGGTTTCGTCCTACGAAGTATCAAACCGGTATAAATGCCATTCAGTGGAAAAGCATTTTTGTAACTTGAAGTCGTTCTTGGAATATTATGCAATAATCTTCTAGTAATTTTCTCATACAGTGAACTCTCACTTATGCACCGGCCCAAGGGACCAATAGAAAAAGGCGCATAAGTGAGAGAGACGTATAAGCGAACAAGCCTATTTACAGGACTAAAACGCGACATAGGCTCCAATAAGAAAATGAATAAGAAGTTTCTATACAAAAGGGACATATTGGTACGGTTTGGCAATTACTGTAACGTAACTACAATGATAAAGAGAAAACAAAAATTGTAGCATACCTAATTACAAGCTGTTCCCTCTAAAACGATGCATAGTGGATAATTGTCCCTCTCCAAACTCTAGTTCATGCGAAAAAAATGCCTTCCGTGAGCAATAAAGGCGAAAGATTTAAGAGGAAAGTGAAGAAAAATGCTTATTTCTTAAAGAAAATGAATAAAAAATTTAAAATTTTAGGGAAAATTCGGCGCACAAGTGAAATATTTATGTATAGAGCAACGCATAAACGAATGATACTATCATTATTTTGCTATGGAATGTGCTGGGACCATTTAAAATCGTCGTATAAGTGAAAAAGGCGCATAAATGAGGCGGCGTATAAATGAGAGTTCACTGTATTTTTTTGACCGTGGAATTGAAGTCTGGAAGTGAAGAACCATTTGATAGCTTACCGGATCGACTTCCTTTCACTTTTCAGTGACCGTGAAACCTAAACGGTCCAAAATGCAACCTAGTAATAATTTAGTTTTATGTAAACATTATTTCTATTTCTTTATTGTTTCTATGTGATTACTTTTTTTGATTTTATTGAGATTAACAAGCATGAAACCATATTTTTGAATAGGTAAAGCTTGCTTTTTTTATTTTCGCATTTTTTATTTATTTTTTCCTGAAAAAAAAACCTGGAAATATTAGGGGATAGGGGGGCACATGTGAACAGGCGCACATGTGAACAAACGGTAATTTACTCAGTTAACATGAATAGAAAAATCTGAAAGAAAAAAATTATGTAGATGGTAACACAAGTATTATATCCTGCCTGAAATTTCAAAGATCTAAACCATTTTGTTTTTTAGTTATCAAAGATCTTATGTTTTGGAAGGTGCCAATATACTGTTATGTTCCAGTTCTCCGAGTAAAAACACATCCAACAGTTTTTTTTTTTGTGATTTGAACTTTATTCGTTATTTTTTTAATTGAAAAAAATATAGTTTTTTAATCAAATTTGGCCTAAGTTGAGATAAGGGGCACATGTGAACACATTATATGTAGGGGCGGATGTGAACAGTTCATCTGTGCCCCATAATGGTATTTAATTATTTCAATTTAAAAATTGTTGATTTTTTTTATACATTGAGTAGTCCAATTAAGAAATATTGAATAATTAAAAGTTTCAATACTCAATATTTAACTAATATCTGAAAGAGTTGCAAAGAAAAGAAAGTTAAACTTGCTAAACTGTTGAAAAAGGAACAGTTAAGAGATGCAGTAAGTGACGCTGAGTCTGACATTAGTTTTGAAGACCGCAACTGTCAAGAAATGTGCATTGAAGTCAGCCTTGCACCAGAAAATCTAGCTGTGAATCACTTTGCCCCCGTAGAATTCACTACCAAAAAGACAAAAATTTACTATGAATGAAACTTTTATGTTTCCAAAAACCGATGATACATCGATGGTAAACACTCTGATGGTATTCTGCTAAAATTACCACCACCTTCAGTTTTAGGTGGCACATGTCGAGCTGCATCTTCTGTTTCTTTTTCCGTAAAACTTGAAGCCTACAATGTTCGTTGAACTAAGTCAATTAATCACGTTGAATAAAATACCTTGATATTTTCATTGTAAGTATTTGTTAATGTGTAATAAGCAGTATACTTAAAAATATGCTTAGGTGTATTTTATTTCCATTTATGTATCCGTGTTTACTTGTGCTCCAGGTGTGTTTACAACTGCCCCCCTACTGGGGCAGACGTAAACAATATTGAACATATTTTTGACTTTTTTTTTTGGCTAGAATTCACTGCTGAAGAAGATAGGTAACTGCATGAAAATATTAGCAAATGTTTGATTTATCATGTATAGTACTTGTTTCTTTTATATCTCAAATTAATAATGAAAAAATGCAAAAATGGCATTTTTGTTCACATGTGCCCCCCTATCCCCTACCTGAAATACCGATCGAAAACGGAATTTTCCCATCTTTATGGTTACTGCAAATATAACTGATTCGTAACAGGGCCAAAGTACAAAACAGCAAAAGTTTCACGAGTAGACTGCAGAGTCATCGAGATTTAATATACACTCATGTCCATAAATTAAGGATAATTCAGAATCACCAGAAAATTGAACTCTAAAATGAATAAATTAACCGTAAAAACGCGGTGACAGTTGGAATTCCTTCCTACTTTCTATCAATTTGGAGCTCAGAAATGACAATAGTCAGTTTGGGTTATAGGATAAAGCCTGGCAGAAATAAAAAAAAAAGAATGATAAAAAACATTGATTTAGTGCAGTAACTACAGTTAGTGTCACCTAGGGGTGTCCCTCAATTTAGCACCTCTTCAGTCTGCTGGGCTTCACTTTCAGGCAAATAGTATGAAATACAAACAGTTTTGGGTTTTGTTGTCCTCCAAAGAACAAAATGCCTTCCGGTAATTTTACCCTTCTGGTAAAACCAAAGCCTTATATTTCGACGACATGTTCTCCCAGTCTCCCAGTCTTTTAAACGCTTGTAATGCATCTATTTTTCGGATCATTATTTTGTAACGTTTCTGACCATATTAAAGTGATCTACCTTCCCTAAGTAGGCCGCCCTCCTTATCTCCCCTTAGCTATGCTTCTGCGTTCATTAATCGGAAATCTAAAAACCAATTTATTTTCCTTGCTAAAGTTTTAAAATGCTCCTTTGACCATTACTCTTATTTTCAGGAATCACTTTATGAAATTCTATTGAGAAAATTTTCGAACTATGATTAGTGATTAAACATTTCATAAAAAAAAATGTTATTATAGCGAAAAAACCGCTTTTCAGCCAGCACAAAATTTTGCACTCAGTCTCACAGAAATTAAATCGAAATGTTTTATAATAAAAATTCTTGCGAACTTTTTTTTTTTTTTTGATATTTTTTAAGTAATCGTCTTGCTGAAAATACAAAACTGATAAAGCGCTTTACATATCTGCATTGTTTCAATTTCTTTTATTCTCAATGAATACATAAATAATTCATTTCCTATGAAAAACATAGATGAAATAATACTTATATCTTTTTTCTTTACATGTTCATTAAAAACACATCAATCGGAACTGAAAGCGTAAAGAACGAGAGCATTTTAAACGAAATTCTATAATCGATCCCAGAATCTTTTAAAAATCAATATACACTTTCCCTAATTTCCCTACGGATAAATTGGTTTTCCGTTTCAGTTTTACGAGAAGTATTACATTTAGGATATTTTTCCCATTTCTATAAATAAAAATACACTTCTTGAGTGTTAAATTTGAGTCTAAAATATTCGTTCTGTGAAAAAAATTTTCATCTTCCAGAAAACGAAAGTTGATCTATGCGTCTCTTTTCCAAAGGGGGCATTAACAAATGAAAAAAAAAAAACTTTCTTTTTTTTGTTTAATGTCACGTTTTCTATTATTCTGTTTTGAATGGGGTGACAGAAAGTAAAGATAACTGCAACATGATTTAACTAAAGATTCCCTTTTCATAAATCGGTTGGACTTGAACAATATTCTTGTAATCTGGGACATATCACTTTCTAAAATCGGATAGTTGTTCCATTAACAATAAGGATTTTCACTTGATAATTTTTAATTTATTATACACACTGTTAATTGCTATTAAAAAGCTAAAATAATATCGATAATATGCGTTCAAACAATTAATGACTTCGAGATAATAAAATTTCTTTTTAGGATTAATCTAAAAATAGCCTTACAGATTAGAAAAATATACTATTTTTCATTCAGTTCAGAATATTCATTGTAGTTGTAAATTATTTACGAAAGCATACCCCCCCCCCTCCACCAGGGTTGTAAATGTTATTTTATTTTTATCTCACTCCAGCATCGTCCCGATGAGGTTCAGCGCCCGTGGCTAACCGAAGAAATTCGCCACCCCCTCCCCCGGGTCGTCCCGATGAGAGGTCACGGGAGGCCACTGTGACCCCTCAAAAAATGTCCACATTCGGAAAATTCAAGACAATGTTGTAACTTCGATATCCTTTCTTAAGATATTTTTCATGGTGCCCAATGTTTCTCCTCGTTAGATGTTATTCATGTGCGGAAAAATGAGTGCTTACTGCTTACTCATATTTCATCATTTGGAAAATTGGAATTTCATTCGACAAATGGAGACTTTTCACCTTCGCAACAATTTTAGTTCAGGGCGCCCCTGCCTATCTCCATCAATTCACAGAAATTCAATAAAACCAATAATAATTGCACAATTCGTTACTAAACATGTTTTTTTCTTTCTTTTTTCTTTGAGAATAAAGGATTGTTTCATTTCTTCATCTCGCTCTTGTTAATATGATTTTTTCTTTCAATATTTTTATACTAATACAATTAAAAACACACACATGCACACACACACAATAGCATTTTTTTCTTAACATTTTCTTTTACTATTATTAATGGGTTGAAAAGCCCCACCCCCCCTCCCCCGGCTTCTGCGCCTCTCTTACAAGAGCCACACCTGCCAACTCCTTGGTTGGCCACTGTTTATTAGGTTACGTGGCCAAAGCGGACGTGGCCAGAACGGACAGTGGTTACAGCGGACACGTGAGGCATGGCTACCTGCGATCTTAAAGCGGCTAACCAGACGGGCGAAAAAGAGCGTACAAGCAGAACTTACATTTTCTGCCACATCAGTCATTTGGCGCTGATCTCCTAGGGTTCGGTGAGACTTTTTAAAGGGAAAGGTATAGTAATAACATGCGTGTAAAGACTTGATTTCTAGGAGTAAAACTGTTTCAGTCTTGATGAAAAAAAAAAACAAACATCAAAATACATAGTGTTGTTATGTGTTCACAGTTTAAAACATTTATAAAGCACATGAAACAATTAAAGATTGTTTAAAAGTCATAACACATGCAGTCTTCGAAACTACATTTACGTGAAACATTACGTTTACATCTGATTTAGAAGATAGCTTTATATATTCGAGAGACAATCATTTATTTAAAGGATTGCATTTTCCTCACTTCCGGTTTAACCAGAGTTGCAAAAAGGAAAGCTGATTCTTCTAAAATTACATTTATAGAAGCGCCGAAGAAAACGTAAAAGTTCAATTAAAATGCAGTTAGATGCAGGCCCGTCCTTCCGAATTGGGGGAGGGGGGTCAATTAAAATACAGTTTTGTATTTTAATTGACCTCCTCCCCCGGATGGGTGGGAAATTCCGAATTAGGGGAGGGGGTCAGAGGGGGGGGTCAATTAAAATACAGTTTTGTATTTTAATTGACCCCCCTCTCTCCCGGATGGGAGGGAAATTCCGAATTGGGGGAGGGGGATCAGAGGGGGTCAATTAAAATACAGTTTTGTATTTTAATTGACCCCCTCCCCCGAATGGGGGGAAATTCGGAATTGGGGGAGGG
The DNA here is from genome assembly GCA_038373865.1 of Uloborus plumipes. Taxonomy (NCBI): domain Eukaryota; kingdom Metazoa; phylum Arthropoda; class Arachnida; order Araneae; family Uloboridae; genus Uloborus; species Uloborus plumipes. The sequence goes on along the minus strand of JAXGGA010001593.1, from coordinate 108,986 downwards.
GGGTCAGAGGGGGTCAATTGAAATATAGTTTTGTATTTCAAAAACCCCCTACCCAGAATGGGGGGGAATTTCGAATTGGGGGAGGGGGTCAGAGGGGGGTCAATTAAAATACAGTTTTGTATTTTAATTGATCCCCTCCCCCGAATGGGGGGGGGAATTCGGAATTGGGGGAGGGGGGTCAGAGGGGAGTCAATTAAAATACAGTTTTGTATTTTAATTGACCCCCTCCCCCGAATGGGAGGGAAATTCCGAATTGGGGGAGGGGGGTCAGAGGGGGGTCAATTAAAATACAGTTTTGTATTTCAAAACCCCCCTCCCCCGAATGGGGGGAAATTTCGAATTTGGGGAGGGGGGTCAGAGGGGGGTCAATTAAAATACAGTTTTGTATTTCAAAACCCCCCTCCCCCGAATGGGGGGAAATTCCGAATTAGGGGAGGGGGGTCAGAGGGGGGGTCAATTAAAATACAGTTTTGTATTTTAATTGACCCCCTCCCCCGGATGGGAGGGAAATTCCGAATTTGGGGAGGGGGATCAGAGGGGGTCAATTAAAATACAGTTTTGTATTTTAATTGACCCCCTCCCCGAATGGGGGGAAATTCGGAATTGGGGGAGGGGGGTCAGAGGGGGTCAATTAAAATACAGTTTTGTATTTCAAAAACCCCCTCCCCAGAATGGGGGGGAAATTTCGAATTGGGGAGGGGGTCAGAGGGGGGGCAATTAAAATACAGTTTTGTATTTTAATTGATCCCCTCCCCCGAATGGGGGGGGAATTCGGAATTGGGGGAGGGGGTCAGAGGGGAGTCAATTAAAATACAGTTTTGTATTTTAATTGACCCCCCCTCCCCCGGATGGGAGGGAAATTCCGAATTGGGGAGGGGGATCAGAGGGGGTCAATTAAAATACAGTTTTGTATTTTAATTGACCCCCTCCCCCGAATGGGGGGAATTCGGAATTTGGGGAGGGGGGTCAGAGGGGGTCAATTAAAATACAGTTTTGTATTTTAATTAACCCCCTCTCCCGAATGGGGGGAAATTCGGAATTGGGGAGGGGGTCAGAGGGGGTCAATTAAAATACAGTTTTGTATTTCAAAAACCCCCCTCCCCAGAATGGGGGGAAATTTCGAATTGCGGGGGGGGTTCAGAGGGGGGTCAATTAAAATACAGTTTTGTATTTTAATTGACCCCCTCCCCCGAATGGGGGGGAATTCGGAATTGTGGGAGGGGGGTCAGAGGGGAGTCAATTAAAATACAGTTTTGTATTTTAATTGACCTCCCTCCCCGGATGGGAGGGAAATTCCGAATTGGGGGAGGGGGGTCAGAGGGGGGTCAATTAAAATACAGTTTTGTATTTTAATTGACCCCCTCCCCGAATGGGGGGAATTCGAATTGGGGGAGGGGGTCAGAGGGGGTCAATTAAAATACAGTTTTGTATTTTAATTGACCCCTCACCTCCCCGAATGGGGGAATTCCCGAATTGGGGGAGGGGGGTCAATTAAAATACAGTTTTGTATTTTAATTGACCCCCTCCCCCGAACTGGGGGGAATTCCGAATTCGGGGAGGTGGTCAGAGGGGGTCAATTAAAATACAGTTTTGTATTGAATAACCCCCTCCCCCGAATGGGGGGGAATTTCGAATTGGGGAGGGGGTCAGAGGGGGTCAATTAAAATACAGTTTTGTATTTTAATTGATCCCCTCCCCCGAATGGGGGAATTTGGAATTGGGGGAGGGGGTCAGAGGGAGTCAATTAAAATACAGTTTTGTATTTTAATTGACCCCCCTCCCCCGATGGGAGGGAAATTCCGAATTGGGGGAGTGGGTCAGAGGGGGTCAATTAAAATACAGTTTTGTATTTTAATTGACCCCCTCCCCCGAATGGGGGGAATTCGGAATTGGGGGAGGGGGTCAGAGGGGGTCAATTAAAATACAGTTTTGTATTTCAATAACCCCCCTCCCCCGAATGGGGGGTCAATTAAAATACAAAACTGTATTTTAATTGACCCCCCTCTGACCCCCTCCCCCAATTCCGAATTCCCCCCAATTCGGGGGAGGGGGTCAATTAAAATACAAAACTGTATTTTAATTGACCCCCCTCTGACCCCCTCCCCCAATTCGGAATTCCCCCCAATTCGGGGGAGGGGGTCAATTACAATACAAAACTGTATTTTAATTGACCCCCCTCTGACCCCCTCCCCCAATTCGGAATTCCCCCCATTCGGGGGAGGGGGTCAATTAAAATACAAAACTGTATTTTAATTGACCCCCCTCTGACCCCCTCCCCAATTCGGAATTCCCCCCATTCGGGGAGGGGGTCAATTAAAATACAAAACTGTATTTTAATTGACCCCCCTCTGACCCCTCCCCAATTCGAATCCCCCATTCGGGGGGGCAATTAACTGACCCCCTCCCCAATTCGAATCCCCCCATTCGGGGGAGGGGTCAATTAAAATACAAAACTGTATTTTAATTGACCCCCCTCTGACCCCCTCCCCCAATTCGGAATTCCCTCCCATCCGGGGAGGGGGTCAATTACAATACAAAACTGTATTTTAATTGACCCTCCCTCTGACCCCCTCCCCCAATTCGGAATTCCCCCCATTCGGGGGAGGGGGTCAATTAAAATACAAAACTGTATTTTAATTGACCCCCCTCTGACCCCTCCCCAATTCCGAATTCCCCCCATTCTGGGGAGGGGGTCAATTAAAATACAAAAGTGTATTTTAATTGACCCCCCTCTGACCCGCTCCCCCAATTCGGAATCAACCCCCAATTCGGGGGGGGAGCAATTAACTGACCCCCTGCCCCCCAATTCGGAATTCCCCCCCAATTCGGGGGAGGGGTCAATTAAAATACAAAACTGTGTTTTAATTGACCCCCTCTCCCCCAATTCGGAATTTCCCTCCCATCCGGGGAGGGGGGTCAATTACAATACAAAACTGTATTTTAATTGACCCTCCCTCTGACCCCCTCCCCCAATTCGGAATTCCCTCCCATTCGGGAGAGGGGGTCAATTGAAATACAAAACTGTATTTTAATTGACCCCCCTCTGACCCCCTCCCCCAATTCCGAATTCCCCCCCATTCCGGGGAGGGGGGTCAATTAAAATACAAAAGTGTATTTTAATTGACCCCCCTCTGACCCGCTCCCCCAATTCGGAATCAACCCCCAATTCGGGGGGGGTCAATTAAAATACAAAACTGTATTTTAAGTGACCCCCCCTCTGACCCCCTCCCCCAATTCGGAATTCCCCCCAATTCGGGGGAGGGGGTCAATTTAAATACAAAACTGTTTTAATTGACCCCCCTCTGACCCCCTCCCCCAATTCGGAATCCCCCCATTCGGAGGAGGGGGAGTCAATTAAAATACAAAAGTGTATTTTAATTGACCCCCCCTCTGACCCCCTCCTTCAATTCGGAATTAAAATACAAAAAAAAGTGCCTGCGAAAAGAATGAAAATGATTTTCGTCAATACTTTGCAAAAGACACTCTAAAACAACATTCAGAAAAAAAAAAAAAAAAGAACACATGAAATTAATGTGTAATCGAGTATCGTGGGATGTGTTTCGATGAATAATACATGAACAGAAAACTCATTTGAAAGAAATAACGCGGTTTTCACTGAAAAGCAAAGCGAAATCTAGATTGTTAACATAGAAAAACGCTCAAACCAACCCTAGGAGATCAGCGCCACAAGCGGCGACAACGGTAACTTCACCTTGTACGAAAATTCCTTTGATCTCCGCCGCGTCTGGCTAGCCGTTTTAAGATCGCAGGTAGCCATGCGTGAGGGGAGCTGGATGGGCAGAGCGGACATTCTAGCACCTGTTGTGTTATTTCTCTAATCAGTCAAATGTTTATTCAGGACAATTTAAAATATTAGTTAACAGCGTGCGGCCATATTGTTTATGTCACAGGGTTCGTCCAGCTTGGCTACTTAGCTTTGGCGAATTTTGAGTCGCCGCAGCTGTATTGAAGCCAAATGCGTTGCGCAGCTTATCATTTTGGAACATGGCCATTTTCTCAGTACAGTACATGTTCGTTCCTGAAGTGTGTATGTCGTTTTATATCGTCGAAAAAATCTGTGATGGAACCCATAGCCATTTCAACAAAATTACTCTCTACAAAAAAAGGAAAAGAATGTTTAGTTGTAGATGATTACCAACACCGTTTACACCGAAAAAATAAATTGGGAATGAGTTTGGTATGTGTAAAAGAATATGTGTAAAGGGTTAATAAAAGGTTTTCGTGTGAACTCGAAACCATATGTATGCAAGATTTTGCATTTTAATTTATTTTAGTTCATTTTACATAATTGTTGTACTTTAAAAAGTTACACACAGCTTGTTTTTTTTTTCTTTTTTGAAATATGTATGTTTAACTATAGGTTCAAGAATTTGCATTGAAAAAGGTGTTCCTTGCAACTCCAAAACACGTGTTTGCACGTTCTTGCATGTTTGTGCTTCTAGTTTTGCTAGAATTTCTTGTACTTTTAAAACCCGAAGGGTAATTATTCTTTTCTTAGAATTATGTTTAAAAAAAAGAAAAAACCTGGTGTTACAACACAAAAAAACAACATAAAATCATTTTTCTTGAACAAATACTCTCATTCTTAATCTTCAAATGTTTCCCATCTTTTACTACTTCATGGGAGTTTATGTTAAGAAAAAAGAGAGAAGAATACACATGTTTCGGAATTTTATGATTTTAGGATAAATGCATGTGATTTTCGTTACAATTAAAAAAACACGAAAGAAAAATCACACAAAATAATCCATAGCAATTTGCTTTCGTTTTCCAATAATCAGCTTTTTTGAAAAAATTGATGTTGAGTCATTTCCCGCTTTTTTTTCTAAATTGCCTTAAAATACTGGTTTAAACTATATTTGTGATTTTTAGAAGTGTTTATTTACTTATTTATCTGCACCCTTTATCTGTTCCATGATGGGGAAAAAATGTGTCCGCTCTGACCACGATGAGTTTCGTAGCGTCCGCTCTGACCACGAAATCTTATGTGTCCGCTCTGACCACGTCCGCTCTAGCCACACCACCGTTTAGGGTTTATTACGCTAGGCAGCAAGTTGAATTTGTTGAGAACAGGGCCACCGCTACCATCGATGGGGCCAGGTACCAATTTTAATGCCGGCTCCCCATGCACCCCACTCCCCAAATTGCATATTTTTCTGCCGTCGTTTCAGCACATTTGCAATTGTAAAAAAAAGAGAAAAAAAAAATTTCGGAAAAACTTTTGTTTTTTTCAGTTACGTTAGTACACCTGAATTTATTTTCACGTTATTTGTGTCGCCAGATGATTTTAAAAAGCGGTGCAATTTCCTTTGCGTAAGCGAGTTTCATTCATTAGTATTTGTACTAGCAATTGTTTCATATTGAGAATCGGCAATGGAAAGCGAGAATTTTTTTTTTTGAAAAACAGTTTTTTTTTGGATGAAATTATTGACACTAAAACTGGAGAAGCATGTTCATAACGTTACGGGCCCCCCAAAGCTCCGGACCCCGGTTCTAGAGGTTCAGTATCCCCCCCCCCCCCAAACGGCGGCACTGGTTGAGAAAGAGAAAGTGATATTTTGCTCTTAGAAAGCACAAACGTTTTCATGGAACAACTGTTTTACTATCGGAAAACAAGAGCTTATGGAATGGACATATTAAATGACATTTTCTAAAAACTATAGCATTTTGAGCGGATGAGAATTATTTATTAGTTCCCGTATATTAACCGCTCTTCTCCTTTTTCTTTTGGTATCCCTCTAGAGTCGAGATAAAGCCATCATTTTAAGTGGTGGGATCTGACAGTACCAGTTCAAATTGAAGAAGTTGAGTTGGAAAGAGCCATTGACGTTAGAGTGAAATAATACGATTTATTAACTCTATACTGCCGTGCTAAGCACAAAAGTGGTACCTGCAGACGAGTTCTAAGTGTGACACTGAGTTGGAGTACTATAAATGTTAAAAGTTTTATGGGGGGATGGTACCTGATGATCAAATTGACAGGGAGGGGAATCCGAATTTGTTCTCGGAGTCTCTGGGGTTTCCCCGTTGCCTCATCCTTCCCCCAATCCAGATCTGGCATCTTTTCATTTTACTCGGCTCAAAAGGAACCTTAACACGTTCAATGCTGACCTCATGACAATGGTAACCTCCATCGGGCTGAAAATTTTTTTGTTGTCTAACTTACTAATTCCACCCCATTTTTAACGTAGATAAAGGGAAAAAAATTAAAATTGTTTTTTAAATATTCAATTGTGAAATTTTAAAGTTCACTCTCAAGAGGACAGCCACCCGCTACGTGAACCTGTTGCCGTCCTTCAAAGAGTTCATGCGCTCCCAACGTGTTAAGGAAACATAAGTACATATGTATCGACTTTCTGATTTACTCTGGCTAATTGAAAACAAAGTTCAAGCCAAAACTCATATAGAAACTGCTCAATTCTTTTGCTGAGGCAATTTTTGCATTTATATTTGCACTTGATTCAAGGAATTTTCAGCTTTGGTTCCCTTATGAGGAGCCATTATATATCTCAATGTCTAGGTAAATAGAGGAAATACTTCTAAGCAAAGTGTAACACTTCAGCAAGAAGTGCAACACGAGAAAATGTTCTGTTCTCTTGGGATCATCACCTGATAACCTTTCTTCGGTAATGTAAAATGTTTCATATAAAAATCACTTCTAAACGAGGTAACTTCTAATTCATCAATTTGCCCTATCTATGTGGAATTCTTTCTGTATGGAGAATATTCTCGCCAAACATGACGAGCAAAGAGCTTATCATATTATTATCACCAAACTGGCGAGCAAATTCAAAACTTTAAGCATCTCGAGGTTTATGTTCGGTTTTAAGGATTAAAATATGTATATATATTGGCGATGAAAACTAAGATCCAAACAATATAGATATTTTCAATTATTTTTTAAGCTCTTGGCTCAATATTACACCTGTAGGTATTATGTAAATGTATTAAATAGTCCAGTCAAACTTAAAAGCAAGAGAAAGGGGCGTTGGATCCAACCATCAGTGATAAAGCAATCATTTAGCTCCACTGATAATGTCTGCTACCTGATAAGGATATCCAATAAACAATACTGAGGTTTCGGAAGTTAATCTGATTGGTTTGACTGAAACACACCTAATGTCATTTAAACATTGGTCATACGTTACTAATTACGGTTGTTTTATAACTCAGGTGATCTCCTAAATTAGTTATAATTTATGATTCAAAATAAAACAGGGATATACCAGCAGATTTTTTACTTTGTCTCATGGGAAAAAGGGTTCAAGGGCAGGGCCTGATTATTGAATAGGCCAACTAGGCCGTGGCCTAGGGCCCCCAAATGGTTAAAATTGTTTCTAGCCAATGGCTAAAATTGTTTTATCCACTGCCTAAAATTGCGAAGTCGGAGTACAGGGGCTCCAAAGAAGTATTTGTCTAGGGCCCAGTAATATCTTAATCGGGCCCTGTTCAAGAGACTTTTATCGGAATTTTTAAAGGTTAAAATTAGGGATGCACTCATTAATCAGCAGCAATCGGCAACCAGCCACTTTGACGGTTATCAGCAATTTGTCAAATTCAGACGATTAATCACCCGATAAATTAGTTTTTGCTGAAATTACTTTTGTTTAGAACAAGTAACTATGTTGAATGAGTTTTAGCTTTTAATGGCCTAAAAAAGCATTTTTAAAAACTAAATTACTTCAACTCATAATAGCAAACTACGTTGATTGAACTTTATGCGCAACTTAATTGCAAAATTCATAAATAACAAGAAGTTCTGTCAAGAACTAAACGAGCCTACTTTCCCGTACATCGACATCGGCATTATCTGATCATTATTCTCTTTTAGCACTTAGAGCTGATTTCGAAAAGCAAAATATACACCTCTCATCAGATGAAATGAACACGTAAAAAGTAATTAACGAATAAATAAAGTTTTGTCGCACCTTTTAAAGAGTGTAACTGTTACAGTTCCTCCGTAGAAAAAATCCTCCATCGTTTTCAAAAAAAAAAAATAATAATAATAAAATAAATAAATAAATAAATAAAGTACAAAGAGCATCAAAACACATTTTATCAAAGAAAGAAAAAAAAAAGAAAAAAAAAAAAACTCGTCCGTTAATAAAATGCCTCGAATTTCACTTTTAATCCGTTGCCAGTTGTTAAATATAAATAAAGAGTTAAATGTTCTCGTTTTGTTTTGTTACAAAAAAAATCGTCTGCCAAAAAAAAAATAATAATAATAAATAAAATAAAACAAATGAATAAATAAACAAAAAATCGTCTGCACAGTTAGTCATTTTTTTTTCTGAGCCTGCATTTCCGCCATGTTTGCGGAGTCGGAGTCGGAATCAGAGTCCTTACAGAAGATTACTCAGAAAAGTACTTTACAAACATTATTTATCAAAACCATTTTCTTACAAAGTTAGTTTGGAGGAAATCCGACTTTAAGTTCAGGATCAACATTCAACTTAAATTCCCCGTAGACGCTAATGTTAATTTTTTTTTCTGAACGGTTCAATATTGAACGAAAAATGGTTCAAATCAAAAAGCGAAATATGGGAATGTATGGGAAAGCCTCTACATGATCTTTCAAACAAAAAAAAGTTTATTCCATTCGGACGGTCCACTCAAAAGTTATTAGGTGGGGAAAGGTTGCTTGAACGGTTCAATGTTGAACGAAAAAATGCTCAAATCGGAAATGTAAATACGGGAATGAAGTATCCTTGATAAGATCTTTCTAACAAAAAAAAAGTTTGTTCAAATCGGATTGTTCACTCAAAAATTAGCATCGCCGGACAGGTTGTTTGAACGGTTCAAACTTGAATTGTTCAAATCGAAAAATCAAATATGGGAATGAGCTGTACTCGCCGAGATCTTTTGAACAAAAAAAAGTTTATTCCATTCGGATGGTTTACTCAAAAGTTATTAGGTGGATAAAGGTTGCTTAAACGGTTCAATGTTGAACCAAAAATGTTCAAATTGAAAATTTAAATACGGTAATAAAGTATCCTTGCCGAGATGCTTCGAACAAAAAAAAGTTTGTTTAAATCGGACTGTTCATTCAAAAGTTATTAGGGGTGACAGCTTGATTGAGCGGTTCAATGTTGAACGAAAAATTGTTTAAATCGGAAATGTAAATACGGGAATGGAATATCCTTGAAAAGATCTTTCGAACAAAAAAAAGTTTGTTCAAATCGGACTGTTCACTCAAAAGTTAGCATCGCGGGACAGGTTGTTTGAACGGTTCAAAGTTGAACCAAAAATTGTTCAAATCGAAAAATTAAATATGGGAATGAGCTGTACTCGCCGAGATCTTTCCAACAAAAAAAAGCTTGTCCAAATCGGAATGTTCATTCAAAAGTTATTAGGGGGGACAGACAGACCGACAGACCGACCGACCGACCGACCGACCGACCGACCGACACACACACAAATTCCCCATCTCAATACCCTACTTTCAAATTTTTAATTTTTCGATATTCATTTTGCCTTTTTATTTTTTCAACTTGGCGATAGTTTTTGGACTTGGCGATATTTTTTTAACTTGGCGATATTTTTTGGACTTGGCGATATTTTTTAGATGCATTAAGCTACTTTTAATACTTTTTTCGTCTTTCTTTTATTTTTAACGGGAAAGTAGGCCAAAAATGAAAATTTATTTTTGAAAGTAGTGAATTTGTTAAATTTCTGATCTCTGGTGATGGGGTCATTCTCCAAAATGAAACTTTTGAGCCAAAATATTTTTATGTTTTAAAACTCTGTTAATAAAAGTGACCATGAAGCTTCCCGAAGTAGTAGATTTAAGAATATAATGATGATTTATAACTTAGGTAGATGTCCAAAATTCATGTATCTCACTTCCATTATTTATTCTTCACCTCCGTGACAATGATTTTGGCAAGAACAAATCACGGAGGTGAGGTTCATGGAGCTGAGGAACTCTCTATAAAAATAGACATAAAGAATGAATTTTTCAGAGAAAAAAAACGTATTATTTTTTATTACAATCTTCATATGATAAGCATATAAACACATAAAAACTTTTATTTTCAGATTAATTTCCATGCCTGAACTTCAAGCTCGCGGAGGTGAGAATTTTAAATAACTTGGATTTTAATATAAAATTTGTCGTATTGTTTCGCAACTGAAATCTCACAACTTCTTTGTAGCTGAAAATAAACAAGATGGGCGCCTTGTAACATGGGAAATAAATTGTGGCGCAGTACTACTATCCAACAATGAAAAATGGCATTTTTTGTTAGGGTAACGGAGATGAGAACTTATTGTTTGACAGTTATATGTAACTAATCAAATTAAATCCCAACATAACTAATTTAAATATCTTAAAACACTTAGCCTTCGAGACACTTGGGGAAAAATAATGAATAAATTAATGTATTTTTTAATTAATGGAAGTTATTAAGTATCATTAGAAGCCACGCCAGGTGTGTGACATTGCCACGAATTCACACGTTGTGAGCCAAAAATATATTAACTTTTTGTAAACAAATCTTGACACATTTATAATTGGATAGATTTTAATTGAAATTTAAAAATATTGTTAATTGTGATTTTTTTTTTTTTTTTTTTTTTTTTTGTGGAAAATGCATGTGATGGAAATGTTACACTTTTTGAAGAATCTGTTATTTCCATCTTTTCCTTTTATTTGGCGCTCTAAACGTTCCATCATTTTCTTTTCGGTCGAGCCAAGATCTGAGCTTTCAAATAAACAATTTATTCATTCTGCGTATCGTCTGCCAGAGAGGAAGTGAAAAATTAGGTAAGAAATAACTTTATTCTTTTTTTTTCCATTGTTGCATTTAGAGCTAGCATGTAACTTTTTCTTTTATTCCGGTTTGTATATTCTCAGATATCTGCTTTTCAATGAATTATTCCTTTCATTTAAATACAATTCACTCTTTTTGTCTGTTATTTGGCGATCGACACCTAGAATGTTTCCTAGGAAATGATATTCAATCTTGCAGGAATGAATGGAATAAACCTCTGATATTTATCTCAATTTTGACATTACAGCATTTTTCTGAAAATTAACTTCTACCAGTTTCAAAGAAAGTGACTTTATGTTTATATTTGTTATTATTTATCATTAGCATTGACTCGACTGAATAAAAAAAGTATCTTGAAAAACTATTACCTTACAACACTTGAACATTATCAAAATAAGTTTTGCATGAAGTAAATTATTAGGGAAAGCTGAACTACATTTTTACATAAATTAAACTCTTTCAAGATACATATACAGAGCACTTTCGACTATCCGCTTAATAGAGTGGCACGATGATTGCGGATAATCCGAAAAATAGGTAAAAAACAATACTAGTGTGTGCAATAGCTAAAACAAAGTCAATAACACAACACATACATTTAAATTGTTGCGAAAAAAAAACATTGAATGTAAAAAGTAGCTTTAAAAGCCAAAAATGATCAACAGCGCACTCTCATTTTTCTACATCCAGTAAGGGCCAGGCAGAAAACCGACCGAAACCGAAAATCTGGGTACTTTCCCTTTCGATGGAATGGAAAGTACTCGGATTTTCGGTTTCTGCCTTCGATCTCGGTCGGTTTTCTGCTGATATGGAGCCCGGCCCTAAGTCATCATCGTAAAAGAAAGGAAACAAAAGTGTGAAAGACGGGGGTACAAAGTAATTTTGTACCAAATTTCAAGGCTGAAGGTGCTATGGGTTAAGTCTGGACGCAAGCTTGCCACAAACATCCTTTCACAATATCTTTGAGCTTTTCATTTATATACAGGGTGTCCACTCCAATCGTGGACCAATAGCTAATTTCTAAACCGTTAGAGATAAGCATATAGTTTATTTGGGAAAAAATCTCCAAATTATGAAAGGAATTTTGGGTCTATTCAATGTTTTTCAAAAAATCAAATTTTGAAAGAGTTACGAAATTTAAATTTTTATACAGCCCCCCAGTCCTATCAATCATATTTAGTAAAACATTCTTGACACTGTAACGTTTAAAACTAAAAAAAAATCACTCTTCTACCACAAAAATTGACCGAGTTATGACGTTTTGAAAAATCAAGATTTTGCATTGTTTAATGACGTCATCGAGAGATCGTTTAAGGGACCGTATGCGAAATCCTTCAAAATCTTGATTTTTCAAAACGTCATAACTCGGTCAATTTTTGTGGTAGAAGAGTGATTTTTTTTTAGTTTTAAACGTTGCAGTGTCAAGAATGTTTTAGTAAATATGATTAATAGGACTGGGGGGCTGTATAAAAATTTAAATTTCGTAACTCTTTCAAAATTTGATTTTTTGAAAAACATTGAATAGACTCAAAATTCCTTTCATAATTTGGAGATTTTTTCCTAAATAAACTATATGCTTATCTCTAACGGTTTAGAAATTAGCTATTGGTCCACGATTGGAGTGGACACCCTGTATATTGAGAAAATGATAATAATAATAATGCATAAATAAAAAGACGACTTCGAATTAATTACTATTTTTCTAGATGTTTGAAATGCAAGTTTATGAGTAGAACCCCTTTTCTTCCCTGCAAATTTTTAGAACTCAGCAGACCTACTGGAAAAATGAAATTCTGAAGCGAAAAAATAAATAAGTAAATAATCGTAATAAAATAGTATCTTAGCCGCTCGAAAATATATCTTATAAGAGAACAGAAAGTTGATGGACTGAAAATAGGAGGGGAAAAAAGTGATTTCTTGTCGACTCGGATAAACAAAACGTTAGTACACTACCAAAGAATGATTAAAAAAACGAAAGTACGTATTTTTGTCTTTTTATTTTTTTTTTTTGGCTTCTGTGCCTGCTGAATTCAGCATTCTTGATATAATTTTTCCCATGGGGGGGGGGGGGGCTTTCTTTCTTGCAGGGAATTCTTTTTGGGTGAAGCTTTCTTTTTCCTCCCGATAAAAATTTACAATTATTTCTTTTTATTCCGAACTGATTTGTTAGGAAGCAACGTGGCTTTTCTCCATTTTGAACTTTTAAAAGCCAAGTAATATATTGTGGAAAATATCGTCTGACAATTGAAAGTCATGTTATGAATTGCCGGGGGAGAAAAATTCAATTTTTCATTCTTTTCCTGTCAATACTCAAAGACGGCTTGCGATTACATTTTTACAACTTTATTTTTTAAAAGTTTCCCGGACTTTTAAAAGTTTTCCTCAAGCCTCTCCTTACTCAAATTTTGTAAAAGTTCATCTTAATTGCCTTTTCTGAGCTACAATTATAAAGATATTTTCAGGAGAAGGTCCTGATATCCTCCCCCCCCCCTGTCGAATATCTTCTAAAAGTGTGGAACTTCCATTTCAAAAAATTGGCTGCCGAATTTTGAACTCAGCCGTACCCCCCCCCCCCCCCCCTCCTAAAATGGTTTGTCTGCGTACGACGATAAAGAGATACTTATACCTTCGCGAATAAAATAGATACTCTCCACGAAAATGTACAAAATTATTGTACGTACAAAATAAACTAATTGCTTTAAATTGCAAATTATTTCCAGCTATTTAAAATGAAGAATGAGCAAAAAACGTGTCTGGTTTTCTAGATTAACTGCTGGTTCCCTAAATATCCGCGGGAATTTAATTTTTGTTGAAAAATGTCTGCTGAAGCATATTTTTACGTTAAAACAAAGAATATACTATTACTCTATTATTTACTGAAATTCAATTCTTATGAATTGACTCGAAAAGTGATTTATCTTTGAGCCGTTGAAAAGCAAAGTGTTCAAATGTCATTAGTTACACTTATCCTTATCAATGCATAATAGAATGAAAAACATGACTGTGACTCATGTTGGGCAACATCGTTTGACTGATTTTCATGAAACTTGGTGCATATGCTAGATGTCAATCTTTGCCTCTTAATTAAGAGCAAGAATCTGTGAAAATGTCACGCCTAGCATTATGAGGCGATTCATGACCTCTCAGATTTTTTCCCAAAAAATTACCAAATGTTTATTATCTTATTAGTTAAATTATGTTATTAAAAATGTTTATTGTCTTATTATTAATAAATTTTTTTTTGCAAAAAATGCACAGTAAAAAATACATTTTTTGCAAAAAATTTTTTCACATTTCGCCTCACAGGACTCAACTGTTCTGTTAAGACAAAGAATAGAGTATGAAATTGGAAAAAAAAAATATTTCAATATGTTGTTGGCAGAGGAAGTTATGACCGTTTGAATATCGGTAAAACATGACATTTTTCATATTTCGGCCTTACGCAACTAAAAGCACGTTGAACTTTCCTCGGTTATTTTTCCATTATTTTAAAGTGCTTACACTGGTCTTTCAAACGACACTACTTTTGCCGTGGCAACTGAAATGTACAAGTTGTTTTTGGACCTCAAAAATGCTGAAAAACGTCAAAAATGCCTTGTTTTGAGGGCCTTCACTGACCTTACGGCAACAACTTACCTCAAATTCAACACTCATTTTGTAAAGCTTGAACCTTCTGTATTCCATATACAAAAAGAAAGTTGGAGTTCAACAGTTCCTGGTAAGAGTTTTGGCTCACAGCAACTTCCATGTCTTGAAAATCCGCCTAATTTTTGATGCCGCACCTTCACCTTTAGGGATCCATAAAAAGTAAACAACTTAACTTTAGAGCAAAACATTCTGGATTTGGTCTTTCCATAAGATAATAAACATTTGGTAATTTTTTGGAAATAATCTGAGACGTCATGAATCACAGGCGTGACACTCTCTCAGATTCTTGCTCTTAATACTCAACATTTTCAAAGTTTTTATTGAAAATTGAGCCAATATTTAGAAAAGTGCCAATTTGAAGTTGGAGTTTTCTGAAAAAAAAAATTTTTTTGCAGAAAAAAACTAATATTGGATTTTAAGTCTAAATTGGGTCTAAATGCAAGAAAATAAAAGGGGGAGGTCAAGGAAGTTATTTACCCCCTCTTTAGATTACTCACTTTTAAGCCGTTACAGATCTGATGAATGTTACAGATCTGATGTTAATATGAGCTACATATTTGAGTTTATGCTTTCAGTCTTCGTTAACATCTCTAAATATGATATCATTTCCTTGCATTTTTAACATAGAATTAAGATAATTATATTAAAATATATATATTAGGCTAAAAAATCAAATTTCATTATAAAAAAGCATTTCTTGGAAATAAAAATGAGCGATAAGGTTTTTAGATAAAATAAATTATGAGATTACCAAATCCAAGCTAATAAAACATGTGTTTTGTTTTGAAACAACACACAACTTCAACTTTTGCAACACACAACTCTGCTGCTTGCTTTTCTTTAATTAGTTACAGGGAATTTTATTTCTTGATCAGAAATTCAGTTTAGCATGCTAGTTATTATCTAGTTATTTAGCGAAGTTATGAGAAATTGAAGCACCAAAAAAATAAATAAATAAAATAATAATAATTAATTAACTTAATTTCTGCAGTCTCAATTTTTCTTATTTTACTAACTTCTATTGTTAGGTCATACAAACCACAAATGAAGCAATTGTACTGAAACTCATTGTTTTTCATTTTTTAAGAACAAAAATATTCAATATATATGGCTAAAACTTATTGTTTTTGCTTTTTATAATTCTGAAACGTGTGAGTTAGTTCTGTAACATATTCGCTGTTTTTCAGTGTTACAGCTCTGACTGTTACCGATCTGACAAACTGACAAAGTTATTTTTTTATTTCCGAGTCGATCACACTAAACCAAAATCAAACACGTGGTTTTTTCACTTGTAATAAAGGACTATACTTATATATAAAATAATTTTTAAAATAATAAAAACTGCGCATTTTAGAGCGTGTTACCGATCTGATGACTCAAATGACTCACATTTTATAAAATCACTTTAAAAAATCTTACCTACAATTTTAGATGCAGAAATGCAAATTTTTAATTAAGATTCGATAAAACATCCCACCAGGTACTCGGTATCACGTGGTACAGGTGCAGGAAATGATTTTGGGAGCCTAAACATAGTTTGGAAGTTATTGTTACCACTCTGACGGCGAAACTTGGGACACGCTTATTTCGCATCGGTTAGAAAATCAGAAAACGATTAAAACAAAAATGAAGTAAAATATTAACAAAGGGGTAAAAACAGAATCGTTTTTTGTGCAAGTGCGTTTTTTTGGGAAGTTAGAAAGTGCGCATGACCTGTTTGCATGCTAAGCTTTGCTACTTGGGACACGTTACCGATCTGATTTTTGATGTATAAAAACAATATTTTCTGAAGAAAAAAATTTTTTTTTTCTGATGTTATTAGATGAAATGAAAGCAGAACCTTATCTTCTTTCTGGGGAAAATTATTTTTTTAACTAGTTATTGAAATACTAGTGAAAATTCCCTTGGGACTCAAATTGGCACTTTTCTAAATATTTGCTCAATTGCCTTCTGAAAGTACGATATAGTTTCAGCTTGTTATTATTTTTTCATTTTCTTTGCTATAATTATATTGAAACTGTTTGATTATAATTTTTTCCTTTTTGTTTTTAAATAGAAATCATAGAAGAAAAAGAAAAGGGTCAACTAGCCCCGGTCTACCCTTTCATCTTGTCAGAATTCAAAAGAATTTTGACCCAGAGCCGCCGAGAGCAACGTCGAGCACTTTGTCAGTGTGGTCTTCGAGCCCCTTTCCAACATTAAACCTATAAAACTATATTTCCCATAAAACTTATAAAAATATATTGCTCCAAATTCAAGACGCTCCAAAAGAACCGGGATCCCCGACATGGCCTCTCGTCGGCCCCGTTTTGACCAAACAATTGATATCGACGCTGTAAGTCCGAACATTTCGTCCGTTCTCTCACTTCGCCCCATTCTCATCTCTTATAAACGAAAATAATGCAATTCAAAATATTTAATCAGAATAAGTTAGCAAATTGTTTCAAATAACCAAGGAAGAAAAGAGAAGATAAATTTAAGGGGAGAAAAAGAGACACGAAAATACCGATACATATCTAACTATTGTTATTAACTAGCTCTCCTTAAATAATTTAAGCACGATCGTAAATAACGCTGGGTGCTGATGTCGTCTTTTTATCTACCGACATAAATTTTCTACTCCAGAAAAGTTATCATATGACTTGAACATCAGCTGAGCAATTTTCCGTTTTCTGCCACACTCAATATTGACTGACATAAAATATTGATTCCTTTAATATTTTCCTTTTCCTAGGAAAAGGAAGCGAAACGCATGTCAATTGCTATCAACTTCGCACGGATTCAGAAACCATAGCGGTCCACGCCAGTAATAAATATTCATTCATTATAGAAACCCCTTCCTCGTTTTTCCGTTTTGATTAACATAAATAATAATTTAGCGTCTGAGCTTTGATCTTTAAAGTTGCCAAACGCCGCGATTTAGCGCCGTCGGTGGTGGATCGCTCCTGTTAAAGTTCGATCTGCGCATGCACAAAATCTTGATTTCCGGTCCTCCCACATTGTTATGGCTGCCAAGACCAGGACATGAGCGTACGATTTTAAGATAGATGGCTATTTCTTGCTTAAATGACTAAAGATTGTGCCAAAATGGGGTGAGTTTTGGTTAAATTTCTGCATTCCTCTGCTTATGCTTCGATCGTAAATGAACAATACGCATGTAAAAAATCAACAGCGAGAGATAAATGTGCAAAGTGGTTTGTGTAATGTTGAACTTGATCGCTGCAAAATAATTATGTTTTTTTTTTATTCTGCAACACTTTTCGGCATCTAATGCGTATCCGTTGTGTTCCGGAATCCCCTGCACGTGCAACGCGTATTGGAATTTAAATGTTTGGCTCGGGGGACCTGAACGATGACACATTCCTCATTTAAAAGGGGATCTAAAATCTCTGATAGCGCAAAGGGAGGGGAAAATAAAGTAATCATCGCCGGTGTGAAGATTTTCAAGAAAAACAGCTATATATATATAAACCCGATAATCATGATATATATTGCACCTCCGGCATTAGTTATCCTTTCGGTGATTACACAGAGTACTAGGCTGTTTTTTGTTTTGATTTTTTTTGAAACAGTTACTATGTTTCATTACATTTATACAAATTTACCAAAATGTCCATCCTCGTATTTTCCCTTTTTTAGTCGCTATTTAATAACAATTAGAAACTAATAAACAATGATTGCTCTGTTCTCTTTTGATTAGTTTGTAAGATCTTTCTAACAATTTCTTCTCTGATGTGGAATCGAAGTAGGGGGGAAAAGTTGACAGATCGAGATCGGCACATACCGGCAAACTGCAAACGTTTAACACACTTTTTTTCAACAACATTTTAAAACAAATTTGAATTGTTGCTAATATTTTATCTAAACTAGATAGCTTAATATGCAACATTACACATTTCTTTTAATGGAAAGGAAAGAGAAATGGAGTATATTGTTTTTTTTTTTTGCAGTGAAATGTCACTGTCAAAAATGCTCATTGCTTACAGAATATTATGAACTAAGCTTCAGTGTACTATGAAATTGTGATTACGGAACACATATAGAAGTGTTTGATTAACAATTTTTAGAGTACTTAATTAATAAAAGGGTTGATTAAATTTTAAGTGTGGGAATTTATTAACTCAATTTTAAAATAAGGGAAATACAAGACATACTTATGAAATTTGAATTGAAATATTGTTTTGTGAGCATTTATCCGTAAACTATAAACATGCAACATTTATTTAATTTTTCAATGTTTTTTGTAGAAATGATTTGAATGAAAATGATTTGCAAAAGGAATAAAAAGCCACTAATCTGGCATTTATTATATCGCAAAAATAATTTTGTATCATTATTCATTTGATTTTTCTCTTTTTATTTTATGTTTGGTGAGAGTTCTTTATATGCATATCCGATCTACAAGTTTCTCTAAGATTGTTTTTTATTATTGTTTCGCTGATTGCAATTCATTCACTAGACTACCTCACTACTTTTAGTGAAAATCAAACACATAATGTTTCGCAAAAAATTCTTGGAATTTTTTTTGTTCAAAATGTAATATAGATTTTTTTTGTTTGTTTTAAGAACCTAATTTCCATGACACAATTGTTTGGATAAACATTTTTCTTATATTATTATTGTATTAGCGAATGCCTTGGTTTTCATATTCCATGTTTTTGACGTTTTTCTTTAAAAATTACATTCAAGTGTACATTGAAACATAATTGATACACATATATCAAATTTTAAGTTATAGCCCCTTAGTAAAGCATCCTTGGGTGAACAACTTGAGCAAATATGCTTTTAAGTAAATCTGTTATTAATTATTTGTGCTAAATTTATTGGTACTTGGTGCCTAAAGTTCAGCATTCTACTAAAAATTTTCTTTCCTGACTCTTTGTGATTAAGACAATAGATTGATCCAAAGAAGAAATTCGTAGAAGAACCTTTCAAATGAAATTCATTTTGTTTTTGAAAAATTTTCTTTGATATATTTTAAGAATATGCTATTGACAGTGTTTAGCATTCTTATTTATTTAAACACATATTTTTATATTTGGATTTTTGACGGATTAAAAAGCGCACCTATATATATAATATATATATATATATATATATAGGTTGCTCATTTTGACGCCTATAAACTTATGCTAGGATGCCTAGATTTAAGTTATTATTTCTAACACTGATTGAAATGCATTCAAAAATCATGTTTTTTGCCAGCTAAAAACAGAAGCTTATTTTTTAGAGAAGTGAAATAAACATGAAAATTCTTTAATGAATGTCTTGCATTATATGTACTATTTCGACTAAATCTAAACAGTGCAGGCATTTAATAAAATGTCGATTTGATTGCCTCTATATGTTAATTGTAATTTTTAATATATAGCTTTTATTTTGAATTGGAACTTCCAGGGATTGTAAATGTTGTTCGGTGTAACAGAAATTTCATTGTAATTTAATTCAAGCAATATAATGGTAATTAAAACAGTAGATAATTAAGTAATAATAAAAAAAGGTACATAATTAAAACGGGTGGCCTGAAACATTTTTTTAATTGAAGCAAATTTTTTGCTGTTCGCTGCGAAGAAATTTTACTCTTAATTCCTTTTTGTTTTTACATGTAAACTAATACTTTGTCTAGCAAAGATACTTCAGTATAGTTTGATAATGCAGAAGCACATATGCACACTGTGTGCATATACAATCAAAGCTGTGCAAATACACTTGCTGCAAATGTGTGCATAGTCTGGTAATTGCTAATTATTACCAGTATTAAACATTATTGAACTTGAAAATTTAGTTCACATCTTGCTTCCACAGATATTTGGTGACATTGTCTTACAAACATTTTCTCTTCTAAATCTCATCTGGCAAAATGCATTGTCTTAGTAAAAATTTTACCTACCCACTATACACTGTTTTTTTATACTTGTAGATACTTTTGCTCTTTATCTTACTATCTGCTTCAGTATGTATCCATTTCAAAGCTGTTACCTTAACTTTCTTTAAAATTGATGCTGCTTTCAAAAATCATGGGAACACAATCTTGTATTAATGTCTAAAATTATCCTATGATTTTAAATGGATGCACACACATATAGATGTTAAGTTTTAATCAAGAAGGATAAGAAGGTTTCACTGCATAAGCAGCCTTTTGGAGTTAGAATAATGTTTTAGAAGTACCTTATATTTTAAAGTTTTTTTTTTATTTCAGGCAAATTTTTAACAAATAGTATAAATTTAGGTTATTTTTACTATGTAATGAATCTGACTCTTATGTATGAAAGTTTACTCGTAATAACTAAATTTTTTAAAAATTAAAACAAGAGTCCCCTTTTTTCATATGACCTTAAAATGCTTACTCATTTTGAATATCAAACAGTTGAACTTTGTTAAAACGAACTTAAAAGAGAAACATTTAAAATCAATTCATTTTAACTATAGTTTGTCTTATCTGAAAGGAAATAAACTAAACAATAGGACAGTGGCGTAACTACTCGTTGGTTTCAGGGGGGGTTATATTCAAAATTGTCCCGAGGTTAAAAAAACAGCAGGGGTGGGGTGTTGGCAACCCCTTTTTCCACACTTTGTATGTATGTATATGTGTATATATATATAGTACGCACTTGAAAATGCGTACTTCCGAAATTATAACCTCCGACACTAGAATTGTGCTCTAGCCTTAAGAAATATTACTGCAGAAAAATGGAACGGGGTCCGGGGGTTCGCCCCCGGAAATTTTCATAAATTGTACTTCTAAAAACTCCATTCTAGACTATCTTGGTGATTTTCGAGGAGAGGATGTTCGATCTCTTCCTCAGTCAGTAAAACACAATTGCAGGCCATTTTTAATAATATGAAAGAAAATGATAGGATGCAGAAATTCTTCCAAGCGATTTTTTCGAAATTTGAGTTCCAAAGATACAATTTCAGACGAATTTCGATCATAATGGGGGGTTTGGAGACCTACCTCCGGAAATTTTTGGCATTTATTTCCTAAAAAAGACAATCCTTAATTGTTCTGGGAAGGGGAGGGGGTGGCAATGAAGTCTGTAACACTATGATATTCGCTGAAGAATCATACTTTTTCGTTGTAGGAGTTTTTATATTTTTCATCTCATTTTTGCATCTCTTGGACCAACGTTTCGGGGGGGGGGGGGGTGTCCCAAAACACCCCCATAGGTACGCCACTGCAATAGGACAAAGCGCGTAAGTTTAATTCATCTTAACTGTAGCTTGTTTTAAGCATGTTTAAATCCATCAGGCTCAGTTTGTACAAAGAGTACAAAAAAGGGCTACAAGGTTAGCAAATGGATTTTCTAATTTAGACTATGATTCCAGACTTAGAATGCTTAATATGTATAGTCTAGACAGAGCAAAGGAGAATCAGAGGGGACATGATTCAGTTGTTTAAATTTATTAAAATGAATGATGTTACGGGGTTAGATTTTTACACGGAAAGCAGGACAAGGGGTCATTGTTTTAAGCTCTTATTATTTTTTTAAATCTAAAGCTAATCTGGAAATTCTGAAAAATTACTATCTTAGCAGGGTAGTGGGAACTTGGAACAGTTTACCGGAAGAGGCGGTAAGGAGCAATGGAGTAGATAGCTTTAAGAGGGCCATTGATCTTCATTGGGGTCTTTAATTTGAATGGGACCAGCCCAGTTGGGTCCAGAGCCTGCTGCTGGTCGTCACATTTGTATTGTATTTGTATTTTAAAATGTCCAGAGTTTTAGATAAAAAATAAATGAAAACATTTTGAGTGGAGAAAATCGTTTTGTCACATTTGTGGGGGTTATGTTTGGGGGATTCAACCATTTGCGTCGGACTATGCATTGCAAAAAATAAAGGGGTGGGGCCCTACAAATAAGCAAATGAAAGCAGGAGTTAATGAAATCAGAAAGTGGGGGGAGGGGGGGGATGCTTGTGTTAAAAGTAAACTGGGGAGGAGAGGCACTAGTGTAAATATAAAATAAGAGACATCGTCCTTTGACTGCAACGCTACATTCAGTCTAGGTTGGTTAGGTTCTCTTTCATTTGTAGGGAGCACCAGAGCTAAATGGTGCCATTCAAAGCAGGCACAAAATGAAATCAACAAAGGTTGAAAGCCTTAAAAAAGTGAAAAGAAAAAGAAACTAGAGCATAACTTACGTTATGGATTTCCACTGTCATTAAGAATTGGGAATAAATGAAATTAAATAACTAAAGTGTTAACTTTGTAACAAAACATTATTGTTAAGTCCATTGATTAACTATAAAAAAAAGACGGAAGAACAACTAAAAGCTAGATTTACAAATACATTGTATTGACCCTCCCTGAAATGAAGCACTTTTGTGAATCAGCATGTGTGGAACTGCAAAAGTTCTTGTTTTTCATTGCGTCATTTCTTTTTACTATAAACTTTAAAATGACTAAGCTGTTTATAAATTTAGTTTTTTAAGAATTAGTGCTTAAAATGAATCACTTCACAAAATGAGCTATTAGCCGTAGAGTATTTTGGCTCTATACAAAATTGTTGTTTTTATTTTAAATCCAACTAATATTTTCTGTGTGTTCGTGATTATACGTCTGCTTCAAAATTGTTGCTTGGGTTAGGGTTGGAGTTACTTTAAAGAGCTTGCTATGTTTTTGCAGTTCTTATTTTGTTGGATTGTTACATAAACATTATTCGCAGGATACAATTTTTTTTTACAGTTGTTGGTATTTTTACAGTATTCTATTTTTACATTTTTTAAAACATTCTATGTTTTACTTGCATCTTTCTCCACTTAATTTTTGCTTGATTTATTTCATGTTTTTCTGTCATAATTTTTCATTTTGATTATTGTCTGGTTTTCTTACAACTTTCTTATTTTTTTTATGCATATATGCATAAATATATAATGTTGAATATATGAAAGGAAATTATGTGTGTGTCTATATATATATATAAAATATATATATATATATACTTTTTATTAAGAGCTTTAGTTTGATTTCTCTCTTTGTTCAACATTTCAATCACATCCAATTTTAACTAGAAAAGTTTTGGTTTCAGATATTAATTAAATTTTTTTTTCAATAAAGTTTTGCTTTTGTAATTTCATAAAATACATTGTAGTTTTAATGTGATATGTTAAAATGGACTTGAAACATCTAAGTTACAGTATGTGTTAAGAATCGCATGTTCTTAAGTACAGTCGAACCCCACTGAAACGAACTCCATGGGACCTGTGAAATCTGTTTGTCTCCTTCTGAAGAATAATACCCCACAAATCGTAAAGCGGGGATCAGAAATGTAGATCCTCTTAGCAGTAGTTTGTTTTAAGTGTTTTTCAACTAATGAAGTTTAATATTCGACTGTAGTTATAAATCATTTATAATTTTTTCTGAAACAATTTTAATTTTATTTGCTTCTATTGCTGGAACTAAGTATAAATAGGTTATTGTGTGGCTATTTTGTTAACAGAGGTATTGCAAAATAACTTGATTTTTATTGATTTGAGAGTGACTTAGCCAGGGTTTTTTTATAGGGGAGTACGGAAAATTTGGGAGGGGGATATGATTCGTTTCAGTCCTTTATGGTCCAAAAAAGGGGGATTTTTAAGTTTCTGGGAAGTGGGGAGGGTAAGATAAATCCCCCCCTTCACTTCGACCATTGAGATATGGTGGTCCATCTGATATTTTGTATATATTAACGATAGGTTAAAGAGTACTGATATTATTTAAGAGATGGCGCCACTAGGCAGAGTTTTTTCATTTTCTTTTCGTAAGTACATTATTAAAATATTTAAGCTATGTGTTTGTAAAAGTGTTACTGTTAAAAAAGGTGCAGTTTATTTTTTATATTTTTACTTGTTTCAAAACGGAAAAAAAAAGTGTAAAAGCGAAAATTTCTTGTCAGTTGTCATCAAGGAAAAGAAAAGCTTCCATTCCGCATAGCTTTATTGGTTAAACTTTACAATGTTAAAACAAAATTATCATAAATTCTTTGTTTGTGTTTCTGATTCAATGCTAGTCACTGATTTTTCTTTCTTTTTACTCAATAAAATTAAAAATTATTTTTAAACGAATTCAAATACTTTTATTAATGGTAAATTAAACTTAAAAAACTTCGTTTTAATTATTTTTAAATTTGTACCTTGGCAACAGAGCCTGATTACCACAGGGGCAAGCGGGGCACAGGCCCCTCCTCTTAGATTTCAGGGGGGGCCCAAAATCTCTTACTTTATCCAACGCCTCCTAAATATTAAATGCCTACTGTATATTTTACTGAAATGCCTACTAGATATTTTACTATTAATGCTAAAAGCCTGCTGTGTATGTCGACGTATGTTTTTGTCTCAATAATTTGAGAGCATTATTATTTATTTATTTCAAAGTTTGATCTTTGCACAAAGCTTTTATTTCATTCTGGTATTGTAAGAATTTTTTTACTCGTAAGTCGTAACACATAACTGATATGAGAAGGGGGCGGGGGGCCCTGAAGTGGAAATGTGCCCCATGTCCAATGTCAGAATGATCGGGCTCTGCTTGGCAAACAATAATATTGTTATAGATTTTGTATGTTTGACCTTAGTTGTGAACCGACACCCCTCTCCACCCCCTGAAACGTTGTTCCAAAAAAATGCACAACTAAGGAGAAAAAAAAAAGTACCACTCTCCTGTAAATATCATAGTGTTATAAACTTCAATATCAGCCCCCTCCCTTCCCCAGTACCATTAAAGATCGTATAAAATTTTGACTTTAGGTTATAAATGTCCAAACAATTTCGGCAGTAGGCCCTCAAACCCCCTATTATCATCGAAATTTGACTCTGAAATAAGCATTTTTGGAACCTTAATTTCGAAAAAGTTACTTGGACGAGCCCCTGAGTACTATCTTTTTTTCCTAATATTATTAAAAATGGCCTGTAATCGTGTTTTACAGATTGAGGGAATGCATCGAACAACCTTTCTTCTAATATCATAAAGTAGTCTAGAAGGGAGTTTAGAGCTACAATTTAGGAAAGTTCTGGGGGGGGGGGACCACCCTTCCCCTTTTCTGCAATAATATTTCTGAAAACTACAGTTCAATTCTAGTAGTAATTTCTTCCTTCTTAATCAGCAGCTAGATCTCTGACGACTTGGATATAATCCCCCGTCTCCCCCACCCCCTGTGAAACCATCGGCTAGCAATGCCACTGCTGCCAGTCCTTGGCTAATAAGATTTCAATTTGGTGACATATCGCTGCTTAAAATGAACAGTGGCATATTGGCAAAACACTACTTTTCACTGGAGCGTTTCAACGTTTTTGCAGGAAAACGGCATTTTGAAGTGAAATGGTATTAAGGGTACTTATGCCGAATCAACTTACAGAGACATAGATGTTCCTCCTCCAAGCACTTCTTCAGAACTGACGCAATGGCAGCTGTGTCGTTATTTACTAGTAGAAGCGCGCCAAAATAATAACTATGCACAACGACACTAACGTTTGCTGCGTGATATTTTGAAACTAGAGATATGCCGATATTACCACAAGAAAGAGTAAAAAAAAAGAATTTTTTGATGCAATAAAAAAAAAATCGATTTTTGCAGGTATGCCACTGTTCATTTCAAGCAGCGATATGTCCTTACTTCAGTATGACCTTAGAATCTAGTCAATAGAAGCAGTCTAGAAAAAATTAATTTCTACACTTCTTTTGGTATCCGTTTTCTGGAATTTATGAAGTATATTATTTATTCAATATCGTTTAACAGGTGGATGGTCATCATTTTCCTTCGAATAAGGAAAGTATGAAGTAATCATGTTTGTTTACGTAAGGTTTATAGGTTTACTTATTTTATAACTTTATCGGGTGTTGAATCTTGAATCTAACGCAAACATAATAGAAGTAAAAATTCTAAGACCTGTAAATGTTCAAAAACTCGCGAAGAAATTACGATGGAGATAATGCAATTTGCAAGTAAAACGTAAAGTTTTCACTTAAAATTTAAATATCAGCAAAGAGTAGAAACACCACAAAACCGTTGAACTCAACAACAATAAAATTCATTTTAAATAACGCGCAGATTTGCAATGAAAATATCGTACACGTGTTTTGAAGTTTCAATTGACTTGTGAGATTATTGAGCAAGGGTCTTTTGAAATGTTCTTTTGTCTTTTTTAAAGCATCTTGTATCCATGTTTCGATGAGGAGAATGCCCCAACTTATCGCACGCCTAGAAGAATACTGTCACAACTCAAAAACAGAAAAATTTAAGATGGGGAAAAGAAATTGATATATTAAAGCAATTAGTAATAGTGCAGTCTATCATACATTAGGTTAGATCATTTCGGCTCATTTGCTTTCATAATGCTTTTAAAATAAACGTTTCTTTTTGACTTTTAAATCATTTCTCTGGGTACATCTCTGAACATTCGGAGTTTCGACTTTTGAGTTGTGACAGTATTCTTCTAGGCGTGCGTTATGTCTTTAGCGGGATTGTTTTTATGCTACTGTTTGGATATATTATCGCTCGACCTTCTTTGAATTTGCGTATGTGTCAGGTTTG
Organism: Uloborus plumipes; assembly: GCA_038373865.1. Taxonomy (NCBI): domain Eukaryota; kingdom Metazoa; phylum Arthropoda; class Arachnida; order Araneae; family Uloboridae; genus Uloborus; species Uloborus plumipes. Next base: position 82,043 of record JAXGGA010001593.1, on the reverse strand, counting down.
GTCTGATTTTATCAAAATAAGGGAAAATGCCGAGTAACATTTAACAAGAAGCAAATAAAAGCTGAAAGCATCGGCAAGTACTCCTCCTTAACCCATCACCTTTTTTCAAATGAAATTGTTCGTGGATGCTAGGCGTAGGGCTCGAAAACGAACAGTAATGACCATTGATAATTTCATGAAAGTTCCATTTTTACGATTGTCACTTTTTGAAGGATTTGTCTTCGCGATCGTATTTTTATGTGAACAGTCTCTTTTTGTAATCAAGAGTTTTGACAAACGTCTAATGTGAAACATAAAACGTGCTCTTTTGGATATCAGAGCCTTTTCAGTACATTTTCCGCCTTACGACCCTTCGTTCAAAATTAAATATCAATACTATTCTGCAGTACAACAACCGCCACTATTTAGTCCACTAATTTATAAAATCAGTCGCTTTTTAAAATCAAATCTGTGGCAACCGAATCCTTACGATATCGAAGCATGCTAAAAAATATCCTTTGATAAAATCAGTATCGCCGTTTTATAAAATCAAATTTTTGGAAAGTGTGTGATAATATTTGAAAACAGCAGTTATAATTATGTTGAAAATTGCTACAGATACAATAAAATTCAAAGTTATGTAGTACCAAGAAGTGGAAGAGTCTCGGAAGATGAAGAAACGTATGCCAAATTTGAGCTCTTCAATCATGTCAGAAAAGCACTTGATGTCATACAATGTGTTTTATAGCAAAGAAAAGATAAATGTTGAAAATTACAAGAAATTTTAAAAACTTTCAAACGATTTCCGTTAATCAAATATCTATACGCTAGTATTTTATGACCAGTCTGCAAATAAACATGTAAATCATCTTTAGTTTACGGTATTTTTGAAACTTAAGAAATTATATCGAAATACAGTATTTATTTTTCAAATAATTGACCCTTAAAAACTTTTTTAAATGTAGGTGTGCCGGTTTATACAATCAGCTCCTTTGTAAAATCAAATGTCTTCAGGACAAATTTGATTTGAGTAAGTGGCGGGCACTGTACCAGAAAATTCTTTTTTTTTCTTTTTTCTTTCTTTTTTATCAGCTACATATATTATACAAGCTTGCTTATATTAGGTTTCTGTGGAAAATAAAGCACGTTAAAAACGTTATATTCCAACATTTCCTTATTGTTAGTCTGGAATTTAAAACACCTTTCTTCAAATATCTTAAAAACTCATTTTTACAGCTACTGCCTTTTACCTTCCCATGACAGTATTATACTTCAGAGCGAGAAAAGTGGCGCTATGCTCGAAAAATTGGGGTTTGTTTTGGCTATTTTTCTTGCGTAACTCCACTTTCTTGTACTGTACTGAAACTTCAATACAGGTTTGTGTAATTTTTACTGCAAAAATTTTCTTTACTGTTGTTGGATTAATTCAGGTGTGTAGTCGACAGATAAGCAAATCCGGACGTACAGTTCTAGCAAATGTTTTCTTAATTTTATGCATAATTCATGCTATGTATATCCTACCTTTACACTTGTACTTAATATATATTTTTAATGATTTATTCGACACAAAATAATAGCACTCAACTTATACGCCTATGGTGACGATTCTGCCAGTCAATTTACTAATTCATTTGTAACTTGAGTTGATTGAAGTTATTTCATTTTTTTTACTTGTGTACTTATAATTCATTTTTAATTTTGTGCAGTATTTAATGACCATTCAGCCATTCTTTATGATTTTATTTCGTAACTGTTAATTGGAAGTCGTTACGTTATTTTATTCACTTAAAATTCATTAAATTTCGCATACTATGTTATTATGACTCTGTAATGCTGTCGAACGTTTGTTACTTTGAGCCTTTTGTAATCATTTAATTTGTGTAATTTCATGCGTTTCTGTTTTGCACAACTGAAAAAATATGTTACAGAAAATCACATTAATCGTTTTTCTCTTTTCTATCAAGCAGTGGAGTGAATGTTAAAATCACGTGAACATTTTTTTCTTTTATTTAGACGACAAGCCGATTCAAATTAATATATGTTTAGTCGAAGTGCGGTCCAAGGACTTTTGAGAACATGCTAGCCACCGTTTTATATTGATGATTGATTTCCAAATTTGCAGCTTTTCAATTCCATTCTCTGTAGTCGTGGTTCCCGAGCGGTATGTAATCAGCGTCTCCTTGGCATTTCATGAAATTCATCATCGAAAACCTTTATGGATGGAAAGTTTCGATTTATTGGTATTAGAACAACCAAATATGTCGACTTGACAAATATTAAGTTTTTTATTAATGCAGAGGGGTTTTCACAAATGTTCTAGATGGGGTCAAAATATGAAAAATAGAGGAGTTTAACCGTCCCTGTTACCTCACGCAACTCAAAGGTACGAAAGCCTTACGTATTATATAACCTTATATGTTGATAATAACTTTTATCTCTATAGCATATCAATTTTATATAACTATATCATGAATGACAACCTTAACCCATTTATGCCCAGTAGCCTAAAAACGGGACGCTTGTTAGTTACTGCATACAAAAACCTGTAATGGGAATATCATTTTGCCAAAGCTGTTTTTCACTAGTTAAATAGTCCTTCTTGAGAAAACCAGATAGAACCACTAGTTGGATATCAGAGTTTATTTATTGACAGCTATTTTCAGACAAATCAGTCAGTCAACGATCCAGCATGGGTAGCCACAGAAAGTAAGTGTTTTTTGCGAACTTAGTTTTCATAAAACTGAACTATTTTAAAATGATTTGCTTAAAATTGATCACAGATGCCTAATGCAATGTTACTTTACAAAAGTAAAGTCAAGTAAGTTCGTATTTTGCGCACATATCTGCCCAGTGTCCCACAAACAAGACGTTAAATAACTTAATAAATATGGCAACTTCGATCTATTTTACGCCTAAAATGTACGTAAACCATTCCAAGTAAGAGTTTTAAGCAGATAAAAATTGAAAAAAAAATTGTTAAGTAAAACTTGGGAATAAATGGGTTAAGATTTTTTTTTTTTTTTCGTTCAGCAATGCATATGCGCCTACCACCTTGACTAGTGATCAAAGAAGTCTGACCGGGCGGGGAGGTTTCGGGTTCGAATTCCGACTCGAGCATGGATGTTCTTTCTTTCTCATGTTCTTGTCCTTTCTTTGTCTGAATATGTAGCTGTGGTGTGAATGGTTGCCTATCTTATTCACGGGTCTCTGTGGTATATGTGTCCTTGCAAGTCGGACTTCACACCAAATTATGGCACAGTTGGAAAAGTGAAGCAACGCACTCCGAATTGCCAGCCTAGCTGGTACAAGACAACAACATCTGTCATTAGAATTGTGTAATTGAATCCCATCCATCCCACCCTGTTTCATAAAATAACGAAATAAGAATGTTGTTTTCCTTATTTAACTTTAATGAATAAATTTCTAAGTAACATCTTACATTTTACTTCCAAAACGACTTACTGATGTTGTTATTTAGTTTTAAGTAAATATACCTTTATGAAAGCATCAGTCATTTTAATTGCTTTGGAAAATAACATTTCCATATTTGCATAGACTCTCCTTCCAACTCCAATATTATCCTTTCCTTAAAGCATTCTTCAGCTGTGGGTGCTCTTTATTCGTCATCACGCAATTTCGTAATCATTTCTTTGTTATTCTAGCCAAATGAAGAAAAACTGAAATGTCAATTACATTGTTGCAGGAGAAAGGTGATTTTCTGAAATCTGAAATAGTATTTCTTCCTTGTACTCTCACTTCAGTTTACGTACATGGTTATGGTTTATTTTAAATTTAAATTTCACTTTATTTGAGAATAATAATGCGTATTCATAAGCGATAAACTAATTTTGTTTTCACCGTTAAATTAAAATTTAAATGTATCTGCCTGGTGCTTGGAAGTTAACATTTTCTGAGTGTGAGTTAAATGTAGAATCATATTTTTAAAAAGTTGGACAAAGTGAATGGGGGCTTGATAGTTGACACCTCATTTTAAAGCAATTTTCAGGATATATTACTTGTATTGGGAATTTGTGGTAAGAAAAAGTGAAGCTTCTCTCCTGGAATTTGACTTTTTGATCCTCGAGTAAAAGGCAAAATTTAAGGTCTTGAATATGTGGTCGTTTTACTTCAAAAGCAATGAGTGACCCACGCCTTTTTTTTGCCATGAATATTACTTGATACTTGGTACACTTTTGGATCCGGGCTGTTCATATAGAAATTTTCTTTCGACCCAGGTAGTAAGACAGTTGAACCACAGATTTCTTTTCCATTGAAAAGAGAAGGTATAAACTGTCGTACCAGACCTATGAAACCTTGAAAAAAATCCCCGGCTCCAAAGGGTTCGAGTGAAAATTTCAACCCCGTCCTCTAAAGAAAAAAGACTTATGCCTTTGAGGGCACAGGTCAATTAAAAGTTCTGCTTTCGTTACTTTTTTTGCCTTGTTTGTGTTTGGATATCTGCTGAAGACGGGGTGACCCTCGGAAGTTAAGTATGAAATAAATTCTTACCATAGTATAATAGTTAGAAAAACATAAAATAGCATTGGTTACTCTTGGATTTAGTAATTGAACTGTGTCAAAGTTTATGGTTTAAAAAAAAAAAGGTCAAGTTTCGGGGTCAATAACTCTGTGCGCGATCTGTCAATAACTTTAGAGTCACAGCTGTAGCTATATTCTAAGTGGTGTAGTTTTACATAAATGTTAGAAACTCATAGCATCTCATCAATTTTTTTAATTACACGGTCTCAAATTTGATAATTTAGAGAGAAAAAAAAAAAAGGAAAAAACGTCAATGGTACAGGTTAATTACTCTATGTTCTTCAATCCATACAACGAAGCAAGGATCTAACATATTTGGAGTCTTGCAAGCTGGTTTTGTGCAGCAATCGGTGCTTTTTATTAAAATGAAATTCAGCAAAAGTAAACATAAGAACGAATAAATAAAAGCACGAAACGAGGTTTTTATTGTCTGAAAAATATCCCTTAATCTCCAGCCCCCAGAAAAAAGATTTTTAACTTCAATAACTATTAAAATAAATTTCAAGTAAGGTTCAAATTTAGTATCTCTACTAATAATAAAGCTGAAGGTGGGTCTGTCTTTCCTTTTTTCTTTCTGTCTGTTACGCGCGTAGCGCCAAAATCATTCGGTCGATTTTCATGCCACTTGGCACAAAATTAATTTGTAGCATGTAGTTTTGCACCTCGAAGCGATTTTTCGAAAATTCCATTCCGTTCTTTTTCTATTCGAATTCTTAGCTGAAATTCGATAAAATAGGGAAGAAATATTTCATACACATTTTCAAGTCTTATGTCATTTGAAAGCTTGAAATTTTCTGCATAAAATGAAGTTTTTTCGAAGTTTCTATGATCATGAGGAGAGCTGTAATAATTGTTTTTAGAATCCCGGAATTCAAGGCTTACCTTCAGTAAAGCAAGCCAAACGATTCTAAAATGGTTCAGCTCGAGAATAAAATTTGTTTGAAAAGAGAGATGAAATGAATTATTTTATCAACGGAAATCAACTTTTCATGTTGTTACCATGGTTACGTTTTCATACCTTTTTTTTTGGTTTCGTTCTTTTTCCAGCGTTGCCAGACGTAGTATTTTTGATACTACGGTAGCATTTTTTCGGCCCAAATAAGGAGCGTAGTATTTTTCTGGCAACCCTGTTTCCAATATACTTTAATGACTTAATTAAAATATTTGGCAGATTTTTTTTTTTTCATTTTCATAGATGTCGCATTTCAGCAATATTGATTTTGGCAACGTTTGGAAACAGTAGTATTTTGTAGTATATTTTTTTTAGAGGAGGCGTAGTATTTTTCTGTTTCAATTCTCTGGCAACCCTGTCTTTTTCCCGGTGAAAATGTGCTTTGGGACAATGCTTGGCGCGTTTTCAAAAAGTTACCAACTGGCGCGTTTTTGCGTGTCTCGCGGAGTTGAAAGCTACGAGAGAAACTACGCAAAATAGTCAGGGTTACCACGCTTGGCGCGCCTATCGCCTATTTAGCGAGAAAAGGGTACCTAATGCACAGATTAACCAAATATCGTATCAATTGCGATGTTGCATCGTTCTTTAAGTGTTTCATTTCGGAAAATGTATTGTTTTGTTTTTAAAGCTAGGAAAGAAAACTTTCTTCTTCTTTTAAACTTTGGTAAGATTTCTGTTGGTTTCTGTGAGCAACAAAATTGTTCTTATTTTCTCTTTTGGCTTATTTTTGTGCACCTCTCCTTGGGGTTGCATTGGAATGTCCCCAAGGGGGTGTTTTACCCCTTTTATGGGGTAAATCAGTGTTTTCAATGCAGAAAAAAGTGATATGAATTGGCGCGACCACTTGGCGATATATCGCCAAGCTTTTGGTCGCTAAGTGTTTGACGCCAATTTGGCGAAAAAAATATTTTTTTTTTGGTTCAATTTGGCGCTATCGGCGATATTTTGCGAAAAATCCACTGAATGATGTTAAAATTGGCGATATTTAGGAGATTAATAATTGTAAAACATTTTTTTGCATTGATTCGTAGCAAACTAGGGATACAAATGTTTGAATTGTTATCTTGCTCACTCCAAGCACTATTTTAGCACTTAAGGCATCTACTAAGCAATTTACACGTAAAATTAAGTAGTGTGGGGTCCATATCAGATTTTTATATCATACTTTGAAGGAATTATAGTTGAATTATAACTGAAATAGAGCATTTTTTCTGCTATATCAATTATTTTACAAATGAACTTTTAGTTTTATACCATGGGCAAAGCCGTGCGCTTACCGCTAGTTTTAAATAAAGCCATGAATTTGAGAAACAGCAATGATTATACTATGGGTTGTAGGTAGACTCAGGTCCTATACCCATAAGATATAATCAATTCGCTTCATTAAACGGCCTTAAAGTTGATATTTTGAAATAAATGCTCATGTTCCGAGATCAGTTGCTATCTCTAAGCCACTAGTAAACAACTTGGAAACACAGCTGCAATTTCGAAGAGCTTTGAATCCAATTTACATACTCATGGGACTTGTAACTTTTTTTAAAATACAGGTTTATTTTTATCAACTTATGTGCGATTCGTACAATATAGCATTATGCAAAGCACACTTCTTTCGTTATTTTTGACTTGACAATGATTATTAAACAATGCCACATTTTGGAAAGAGGATTGTGATTGGATCCGAAATTGAGTAAATAATTACAGTAGAATTTTGCAAATGCTACTTAGTAATAACTTTAAAAAATAAATGCAATAATGCTCTGAAGTAAAATCATAAATGTATAACCTCTCTCTCTCTCTCTATATATATATATATATTTATATATATATACATATATAACGTAAGAAAAAAAAATTCTCCCCAGGGACGTCATTTCGGAGTTTTCCATGGGGGGGGGGGGGCAAAGGGTGCATAAACAATGTAAAATTTACCAAAAAGTGGCAAAAGCCACGTCCACTTATATGCCACTGGGGGGGGGGACGCAATTGATCCCCCCCTTCCACCCTAAGGGCCTGTTTCTAACACCTTTTAGGCATTTGTTTCTGGGGTTACGAGAAGCAAAAAGTACGTGAGCTTATGGATATGAAGATAATTAGCAGCTTTCCTACGGTTCTAATGTACTCATCTCTCAGAAAATTTATCTCACTTCATTTCTATCTTTTTCCTGGTTAAATAAGTTTAATATTATTTTTGAATTTAATCACAAACGTGTTGTAAATTTAACTTTTTTAGAGTTCTAAATTAAACTAATTTCAACTATGATTATTTAAGAAATAATTTATTTTAAAATTGCCAAATTTTGAATTATTTAATTAAGCAAAGTTGACTAGATCCCATGGGGTCTTTAACCTGAATCTAAAATTACACCCCATGGAGTAAAATTACAGCGATTGCCTAAAATTACTGACCCATGGCTTATACAGCAATTGATCTTAAAATTTGAGCATTTATTTAAATATCAGTTTTAAGATTTTTTAATTTTGGAAATTGATTATATCCCATGAATTTTCATCTTGAATCTAAAACTACCTCACACGGAGTTTAATTAAAGATGTTGCTTTAAGTTACTGACTCAACTCATGGCTTATAGATTATTTGACCTTTAGTTTTGACCTTTTTTTTTATTAAACTAGCAGCTTGTGAGACCACTTAATCAAAAAAGTTGAGAAGGTGCCTTAGTTTCTAACTTAGATCTAATACTGTACTATTATGAGTACAGTAACTAGTTATCGAAATTCGTTAAATTACGCTAAACATTGCAGACAAACTTTTCTGGAATAACGTTTGTTTTTCTCTTGCTGTAGCGATATTCGAGAATAAATAAATAAATAAATAAATATATATATATATATATATATATATATATATATATATATATATATATATATATATATATATATATATATATATATATATATATATATATATATAAAAGGAATTCCGTGTTTGTATCACAAGGTCATTGTGTCTCAAAAATATGAACACGTAAAAGAAACTAACACCTCCTCTTATATTTAGTAGAGACAATTCTTGAAATTAAGTTGCTGTATTAAAAGTCTTAACTACAACTACATATATATAATTTTATTTATCATACTTTGTACGACATATCTCGAAGTAACCGACTCGTATTTTGTTTTAAAAATGCACTTGTTGTAAGCATAAATAACTTATAAATCCTCTGCTGCACATCGGTCTTTGCTTAGTCATTTGTGTGTTAAAATTCCGAGTTTTCCATCCGCATTACTTAGTAAATGCCCGTCAATTATTTTCGCATTTCATCTGGAACTTTACCTACCCCTCTCTTTCCCCGTTTGATAGCGATGCGTGGGAAAAAAAGGAAATAAAAAAAGTCTATATTTCGATACTTTTAAATGCTACTTCAAAAAAATGCTTTGATTTTAGAAAAAGGGAGGGGGGGGGGGAGAGATGCTAATCGAATTTTAAAGATACTTCATTTTGTATTCGAAATTGTTATAATCAAATTGCGTGCAAGTATTGATCGTGTCTTTTATTCTCCCCTGCGCTGTACCTATTTATTTTGTACTTACTGAGTTAGATCAAAAGTTTTAGTACAGTCAGTTGCAGTTACTTTGACCCGTGTGAATTAATTTTACATTATTTCGTATTGTGTAGTGTATTTGACTGAAAAATAAAACTTCAGAAATCCCATTGCAATTATCTTTTGGCTATAATATCAATAATTTTAATTTTTATTTTATAAAATAAGTTCACTGCACTGTACGCAGCTAGCTGTATATTCCAATAATACTTACCTTGCTGTTTGAAAGCTTATCTTGAATGGTGTGTTTGATGTTGTTGGACATCTTCATCCCCTGCATTGTAATATTCCATGCGATACAAAAATTACATAGTTCTTGTAATATTATTAATAAAGAGTGGAGAGGTTTTGAACAATAATTTGTTTTTTTCTTGTTCAAAGTACAAATGCTTAAAAAAAATACATTTCATTTCTCAGATAGTTTTAAGTTAATCTTAGTGACAGAATAATTTTCAACCGAGTTAAAAATTAATATGAAATGATTTTGATAGTTATTTTTCTTAGTTTTAAATAATATACAATACTTGCTACTATTCTGTAATTACACTGTGAAAATACGAGTGGGAGTTAAAAATTGATAAATTTTGAATCAAAGTTACCCTCTATGACTAACCTCACTAAGTTAAATTTTACTTAATTGTAGATTTCTAACAATGATGGCAAAGAGTTCCTTTGGAATAGTCACTGATTTTCGTCTGATCATGTCCTGAACTGGGTAGTCATTCAGTGTTTACTCCGTTCGTTATAGCGGGTTTTGACTGTTTTAGAATATGTAAAATTTAATGATACCAAATGCTAAGAAGCTCCTAAAGCTATATAACACTAGTCTACAAAAAAAAAAAAAAAAAAAAGTTTTTTTGGAAAATGGTGAAAAATACCTGATCTTGTAAAATGATGTGCTGAATTCAAGTATGTCAACAGTTTTCTTCATCACCCCGCAGATTTTTATGTGACATTCAACGATTCAACTGAAGTCTGATAGAAATGTGCATATTCACATGCATGGTTTATACTAAAATAATGATTAAAAACTTAGTTATTGTTCATTTCTTTCTGTATTTGGCATCAGGAAATCCCCTTTTAAGTGTCCAGAAATAATCAGCGAGCATTTGTTCACTTGGACGATGAGACACGCACCAAAGATTCGTTTTGTGGCTTTACATCAACAATACGTAGAAGTTCTTGTTTTAAGTATTAAAATCCAGCACAAGTCTTCACAAAGTTCTTGAAAAGGCTTAATTTATTATGAAGGGTCAGTAGAGTAATAAGTCCATACCTTTTTTTCCTTCCTCTTCTTGCAGTGCTGTCCAAATCGCAGAGAAGACAGCATTATGTAAAACCCAAGAAGTTTAGCCAAATTTTTAAATTTAATTTTAGGCCAGAAATAATTGTCCCACGATATGCGTTGTACTAAATTTTATGTAATAAAACTTACAAATCTCCGTCGGTTTCCTTCATTTTGCCTAAATGTGCCAGCGGTGTACCGAAGGCAACATGTTTCTCTCTTGCAATAGTATAGCTTTTAGACTAGTTTCGAAAGGGTTAATATCAGGTCTCATTTGTTTGATGTTCAAATTCGAATATATCCACTTCAGAGGCAACACTATTGCATTACACTAAATCATTTTCCTTACAGGAAAAATCTATAAATGCAAAAATATTCAAATATAAAAATGATTCAAGTCAGGTCACGTATATCGCGAAAATTGGTGCTCTTACGACTGACCTCTATATCAACACTGCAATAGCAGCAAACCGGACTATCTATCTCCACATTTCTTGCCTTCATGAAAATATTTTAATCATAAATTTTGAGCTTTTATAATTACGTGACATATGAAAAAAGGGGGAAAATAAATAACTTAAAACCTACGATTGCACTAAAATTGGGTGATGGAAAAATTCTGATTGGATATTTGAAATCAACATTAAAAAAAAAATCACCTTAGAAACAATGTAAATGTTTCATGTGTCAAAATCCTTGTTTTCTAATAACTGGTATAAAGTTATAAGCATGTGCAACGCCGCAATGGCATTGTTTCATTCATTTAATTCAACAACCAAATACACATGTAAAGCAGTTACACAGTAGGGAAATATCTCCCTTGTGTTTATATGTTTTTCATTATCTGTTTACATTTTCTCTTTGCTAGTAAACATTGCCTAAAATGTATTTAATGGTTCCATCAATCTGATTAGTTCTTAATTGACACGAATGACTTTCTTAATAAAAAGTAATGTGAAAAACAAAATTATTTCTCCTGTTATTTCTTGGATATTCGACTCCGGAGGTAAAAGTTAGTTCTTGTAAGGGTACATTTTATTGATTTTTCTTTAAACCCAGTTAGTGTGATTTCTGGAAACCAAGTTGTTTTTAGAAATGTGTCTTCTGTTTTTCCGGCTTTTTCTTTTCCCCCGATCGCTAGTGAAATGAAAACCTTAGGGAGAATAAAGGTCTTAGGTTTTTATTTTAAATAAGGGGGTGGGGGGAGACTCACTAATTGTGAAAAAATGGCCTTGTAAGGACTTGAAACTAAAAAAAGGATCAGTTGAGAGCTGATTTTTTATGCCAATGTTGCGATCAAAAAAAAAAAAAAAAAAAAATGTTTCAACTCTATATTGCAACATGTTATGATGTGCACCTTTCATTACAATATATGGATATAATATCGAGCCCAATATATATATATATATATATATATATATATGTACGTACACTATACTTTAAAAATATTAAGTGCCCTGATTTTTGTCGTTTTATTTTTGTAATATTGTGTTCTGATTTTTTTGCAGAGCCACGGCGAAGTCTGTTAATAACTATTTTGTTTCATTGATTAATACGTCCTTTTGCAAACGACTTTTTAAATCTCCCAACGTATGAAAACCCTTTTTAGCCTATTGCGATAGTCTCAAATGTTTGTTGACAGATGGGATTGTTATATGATGCGAATTCAGTGTGTGAACGTTTTTAAAGTGCCGTTGAACGGTAGTTCAGGTAGCAGTCACCGTTGTGGAACAACAATTTTGAAAAAAAGAGTTTTCGTTTTTAGCATCATGCGACGTTCTTATATGCACTTTTTTCTTTTGAAGATTTGTGCATCTGTCCACGTATTTTCTTTTTAAAACCACTGAACGGCTGCCTCTCGTAAAAGCGTTACTCTCCTGTGTCCTTATCGCTCATTCTGTTTCTGTGGCCTATTAATAATTTCCTCGTGAATGTTTCCGCGTGTTAAGTTCTTTTCAAATGGGTTTTGTTCGTCATTGAAAACGATCGATAGATGATTATTGGCGTACCTTGGCGATGAAAACGTGCTTCTTTGCTAAACACGGAACACGTGCTCTCTTTGCATTCATCACAGTTTGAAGGAAGAGGAGGGATCTTTCCGTTGAAACGAAAGGGTACCAAAGAGAAAATGGGAGACCCCATCTGTTCCTAGTATTTTATGGTTTCGACGAGAGATTTTTGAAATAAATAGTGGAAGAATCTGCAGTGGAATTTGTAGTGGATACGTGTTTTCGTTTCAATTTATTATTATTATTTTTGTAAATCAGAATACGACATTTTGTGTGAATTTCTGAATTATGGATATATCATTGGCAGTCTGTGATTGTTTTTAAAACTCTTAATGTACTCTTGTCACCTCTCATGGTTTAGTTTGATTTTTTCCTCTTGAAGGTTTCATTGTTCATTAAGTTGAGGTTTACAGCGGCCACGTGTGTTATTTTTTTATTACATATATGGTACTATTTTACTTTTCTTCCAGTTTCGTTTGCGTTTCAGTGTATATGAAATGAAGTGTTCATTATGTCTCTTGTATTTATGAAACGTTGTATATTAAGTTATCATTTAAATATGGCTGCCTTTCAAATATATTTAAGGCTTTGACAGCACTTTTTGAAGGTCAATCGTTCAAGAATCAACTATTTACAGTGGACATTCGTATTGGTTTTGGATTGCTGCTCTTAAGTTTGTTCAGACTGCAATTATTTCGGAAATTTATTTAAAAAATTGCATTGTCATAAATTACCAATTATCATATGATATCGTGGAAATGGATTACCTTAATAAATTTGATTAATAAATATAGCTAACCTTAATATATGGTTAATACAGCATAAGTTATCATGCGTTAAAGAGAGCAATAGCAAATTTTAAAATTTTGTTTTGGTGCGTGTTTTTTTGCGAAAATTTAGCAACTCGAATGTCAAGTAACAAAATGGAAAACTGCTGTCAAAAGTTAGGAATTTTACTCGTCAAATGTGGCTGTAAACTTTCCAAGTCAGTTTTAACTGAATCCAGCGATTTTATATTATTACAAGAACTTAAAAAAGTTACACAAAGATATTACGTTTACTCACAAATCATTTCTGAGAGATGTCTGACGAAGTTTCTTTTCAGTGATTTACTCTGCCTAATTTACGAAATTTCTAGTTAAGCTTTTATATTTGGTAGTTATAGTTTAAATTGTGATTGATTAAATGTGATATTTTGAAGCATCACCCTTTCTCTCTTCATACGTTTAGAGATATGAAGTATGGTAGGTATTTAGAGTATATTTAGAGAGTTATTATTATCTGGAAATTGTAGTAGGTTAAAAATATGATGTTTGAAACGTTATTTTATTTCTTTATCTATATTTTTGAGCTATAGAGTACAATATTTAGAGTCGTTTGATGCCTGTAAATTGTAGTGGTTTGATTATTAAGTATTTTGTTTTAAAATTTAATCATTTCTCTCTCAATATTGCGAGCTATATAGAGCTCTATATTTAGAATAAATTTCGAACTTTTTCTGAAATTATTATTTTATAGCTTAGTTGGAAAAGTAAAGCATCATACCTCAAATTACCAGCCTGACTGGCACAAGGCAACAACAACAACATTAATGGTAGCTTAAATTATGATGTTTTGAAATGTCATCATTTCTGTCTTATTTAATACCACTTTTCATTATTTTAAAACATCTGAGAATTTTTTAAGCTTTAGTAGTATTTAAAATTCCTAAAGCCGTCTACACATTTTTAGCATGTTAGTTTGTTTTATGACTTTCACAGTCGTATTTTCTTAACAAGTTTTTGCAGATGTTTTATAAACGGTTGACTTAATGAAACACTTCTTTAACAATGAATATTTTTCAAGATTTGGACTTATATTTTATTGAAATAATTGCTATGTCATCCAAGGTCGTGTTTTTATTAAAGATTTTGTCTCTTCGACTGCTGTGTTAACAAAGGTGTTATTCATTGTGAATTATAATGCCCCATCGCATTTTGTTTGTCTAAGTACTTTATTTCCCAAAATGAATTACCTACTTGGTAGTTTTGTCTTTTTCCTGTTCACAATCAATGCTTGTCGCAGTCAAATGGGGATTTAATGACTACAAATATCAGACTGATGTTTGATTGTATAGCATTAGTACTGTTTTCTTGTTGGACTTCTTTACCGGATAGCTAGCATCAAGTTTACAAAAAACGAAATTAAGAAAAGAAAGAAAGCATTGGCGAAATGCCAAGGGCGTATCTATGAAAAGGCACGGTTCTAAAACTAAACCTTGTTCTTTTGATCGTCTCTTTCAAGTTTTTTTTTTTCAATAGCTTCCCTGCGACAGCTTTGCTTCACTTTTAAATCATTATCTAGTGAATGTGACAGCGGAACTTTGGTTACAGCTCAAATTTCTTTAGAAGTTAAGATTTCACTCGGGGAAAAAGCATTTGTGAAGTGATACTTGAGTAAATAAATGCGAAAATTGCTCCAAAAGTTGAACTCATCAAGAACTCTTGCGACAGATGTGTAAAAGAGAGAAATATTCTTTTAGTCCCAAAACCCTCACATTTGTCGATGCGTGCTATTGTTTGATTGCCTAGTTGTTTTCTTCTCCGAAAAAAAATCTGTGGTAATGTTCATTTTAGAGATCCAGTTTGTATGTTCATTATATATTAACGTCCTTATTTTGTGCTAAACATCTGAGCCTTAATGGAAAGAATTTTCTTTTCCATTTTGGCTATAAACTTTTAAGTGAAATGTTGAAAACAACAGAAATTGGATTTTGTGAAGGCATCTTGTGTTCATCAGCTCAACTTTCGAGCTGAGAAAATTGTTTTGAATACTTGGATCGAAAGGATTAAATAACTTCAATATATTGCACAGCATTTTATAAATGATTTTTACCTGACATTTTATAAACATCGTATGAAGTATCAGTATTAAAAAAAAAAAAAAAACTATTGTGTTTGTGGATTTTGGATTAGTACTTTGCCTGTGTCGGCATTTTTTTCCTGAACGTGAGGACATTTGTGCACTTGTATACCAATAGGTCGGCGAGAAGAAAGAGATTGTGTGCATAACATGTCGGAGTTAACATCTTTGCAAATTCAGCAACTGTATGTCGGCAGTTTCTTGGCCGGAGGAAAAAGGCAAGTAACTTTTTTTTCTGTGCATTTTGTGTTGATACATAATTTCGTTGGAAATGCATTGGATTGTGACGAATCCTTTAATTTTCGTATCCTTAAAAATATTTAGATGAATAATAAGGATCTTTGAATGATGATTTGGCTTATAGTTATGCGCTTGGGCTCGTTTTTCCTGTTCTGCACGTGAAAAAAACGTCTGAAATAGATGTGAAATATTTTCAGCAATTGGAGTGTAAAACGTAGGCTTTCAGAATACATGCGTTGTTTAATTGCGTTTTGCAGTTTCGAGACCCATGATATCCTTTCTTAGTACATTTATTGAGAGTAACTTTGAGCTGTGCCGGTCAACTTTGCGCTGCTTTCAACGTTTTAAAACCTTAAAGAAAAGCTTTATAAGAAAACTAGAAGTCCTTTCTTATTTTTTTTAAATATTGAAAAATAAACACATTTTGTATAATAAACGGCCTTAGAGGCAACTGGATATTAACTCAAATCAATGAAATTTTGCACACATACTGACATTGACACGAGGCAACTTTTTCGCATTATTAGCAATTTGATATTAAGAAAAAAGTTTTTTTTCGATGGCTGCCTAATATACATATACTAATGCATATCTTCAGCACATGACAGCGGAGTTCCTAAACACATTTCAAAAATAAACGAAAAGACATTCTTCTTCTAATTTGTTTAGGCAAACGTTGTATTTAAGTTGTTTAGCAATTGTTAGGCTCAATTTTACTGCCGTAATTGTCATTATTTTTCGCTTTTCACTTTATCGCTAGAAAATAAAATGAATATCCTTGGAATGGAAAGCCATTAATAAAATAATCTAAAAACTTGAATGAGATGCGTTTCCCACCATCCACTTGCTCTGATTTCGAGCTCGCCGTCTCGCAACACATAATTTCTGGATAGTTGCTATAAATGATCTCATGTCGCGAAGGAGGAGAAATTATTTTATCCCAGAAAGTCTTTCGTTCTTTTCCTTTTTTAATTGTTGTCTCTAAAACACGCTGTGAAGATAATCTCTTTTACGTACATCATGTGGTGAATTAGATTAAACACTTTCAAGTATATCTTCATAGCCTCATTAGCCGAAGAGCCACTTCGGAAATTTTGCTTTGATGCTGCAATTCGCGACAGTCATTCAATTAAGTTTGCTCTTACCTTCCCTAAAAAGATAAAACTTTACTAATTGAATTTTCTTGTCAAGGAATGAAGTTTTTCTTTTGTGAAAGTAAAATTCGGAGTTGCGGCCAGTAACATCAAGAGCTTTAATAATGTCAGTGCGAGGATTCATAATAAACGTTTGAATCATTATTACGTGATCCAGCTAATTATTTTAAAAAACTTTCTGACTTCTTTTTAAAATTAAATTTTTTTCTCTCTTGATGTTTGCAAAGGCGAGGAAAAAATGGTTTTTAGGAACAGTGAAACATGTCAATTCATAATTTTATTAAAACGTATCCGAAAGGCATGATGCTTTAGATTTTAACTGATCACTTTGCAGGGGTTGAAGCATGGATATGTATAGTTTAGCTGCGATAAGTTGAACTGCACTCTACATAAGATTGAACGATTCCATTTATTAAAGTAAGGAATGAGGAAAGCTAGCTTGCTTTTTACTATTGACGTACTGCTAAAGTTATCGGCCTTGCTCTCTTTTTTTTTTTGAAACAGAAATGAACTTGTCTAAGGTCAGACGTTTTATTATCGGAGCCGTACTATACACGCTACTTTTATTTCCATCAATTTAATTATAGTTCACCATGTCCCTCGTGAAATTCCCTAGACTTTTGCAGATGACTCAATAATTAATCATTATTCTCATGCACGATTCTCAGCGCACATCATGAACTAATTGTAGTTTAATTCCGTTCTTTATATTTTTTCTTGTTGGCATTAGGCGGCATGCTATTTAGTGCCTTAGAGGCTTTCCATAAATGTTATCACACTTCTTTAAAACAAATTTGACCCCTTTCCCTGTGTCACAAAGTGTCACACTTTACCTTTCACATGTCACGCTGTTCTTCATTAGCGTTGTCTGAGAAAAAATGTGCTGCTATTCTGCCGTGGGCAGGTAAACGGCAGTAACTGCAAAAATGAGTTTTCGAGATATTTGAAGAAACGCGTTTTTGATTTCCCACAAACATCTATGAAACATTGAACTTCGAACATAGGCGATACTATATGTTTATACCGATATTTTTTTTGGGGTAATCGATTGAATTTTGATTTTGCAAGCGCAGAGAGAGGTAAAGCAGATACTGCCGTTTACCCGCCATTTTCCCTCTAACTGTCATGCGGAATTGACTGGCAGTCGGCAGTAACTGCACAGTATGCTACTAAATGTCCAGTATTTACATATTCGACAACTCAGCCATTTTTACTTAATTTTACTTAGTAAAGGAAGTATTATGATCACAAAGAAAATTTCACTCAAAATTCGTACGGATGTATGTATGTTTGTATGTACACTGCGATGCAAAAGTTTAGACAAAATGCAAATATGTGAATAAAAAGAAAACTATTCAACGAAATGCTTTCAAATTTCTACTGCAGGTACACAATATGGTCCCAAACACGTGTCTGGAGTTCTTATAACTATAACTGGAATCAAATTTTGGATATTACAAAAGACATTTTTTTACATTGTTGCAAAAGTTTAGACAATAGTCAGATTTTATGCAAATATCCCTTAAAATGTGATTGGTGGAGGAAATGCAGGACTGTATTTTTCATTTATAAAGTGCAGAGATTGCTGAATAAATAATCAAAATCTCAAAAGCTCTTTAGTTTTCGTGTAAAGAAGATGAGAAAGTTTGGAGGCCGAAATTTGAAAATGAACCTACTTTAATTTTTTGTCTTTTAAATCGGCTCTAGTATGGTAGTACATTGTTTTTTACTTTGTGGAGAGCAAATTCAGACATGCGTATCGACCAAAAAGTCCAAGAAAAATTATATTTCTTAAGGATGAAGGAATTGAAAAAACGACTCAGACTGACGATTCGCCCCTTAATCCTACAAAATTTCAACTTGGGTCAAAAACAGCACGTAATAGCATAAGTAGATGAACAACTGAATCGGAATGCATAAAAAAAACAAAGAATTGTGCTTGAGCCTTTTCGGACAGAGTGTCCCAAATAAGCCATATTTTATTGGTAAAAGCAGCACAGCATATGATCATTGGATATTTCTCAAGTCCCGCGAAAAGAATTATAATCCATCTGGCCATCCCAATTTTAATAATTTTTATCAAAGAAAGTACCATTCCTTTTTTAGTCACGATGATACATATGCTACTTTTCATATTAAAATCTGGATTATTTGGGACACTCTGTCCGAAAAAGCCCAGGCACAGTTCTTTGTTTTTTTTTTATTCATTCCGATTCAGTTGTTCATCTACTTATGCTGTCACGTGCTGTTTTTGACCCAAGTTGTAGTTTTGTAGGATTTAGGGGCGAATCGTCAGTCTGAGCCGTTTTTTTTCAATTCCTTCATCCTTAAGAAATATAATTTTTCTTGGACTTTTTTGATCGATACGCATGTCTGAATTTGCTCTTCACAAAGTCAAAATCAATATACTACCATATTAGAGCCGATTTAAAAGACAAAAAATTAATAAAGTAGGTTCATTTTCAAATTTCGGCTTCCAAACTTTCTCATCTTCTGTACACGAGAACTAAAGAGCTTTTGAGATTTTGATTATTTATTCAGCAATCTCTGCACTTTATAAATAAACAATACAGTCCCGAAATTCCTCCACCAATCACATTTAAGTGATATTTGCATAAAATCTGACTATTGTCTAAACTTTTGCAACAATGTAAAAAAATATCTTTTGTAATATCCAAAATTTGATTCCAGTTATAGTTATAAGAACTCCAGACACGTGTTTGGGACCATATTGTGTACCTGCAGTAGAAATTTGAACGCATTTTGTTGAATAGTTTTCTTTTTATTCACATTTTTGCATTTTGTCTAAACTTTTGCATCGTAGTGTATGTGCGTATGTATGTATGTCGCATAACTCAAAAAATTTTTGCCGTAGAAGCTTCTAGTTTGGTATGTAGGCTCTGAGGGTGGTCTAGTTGTGCACCTTCCCTTGTGGTTGCATTCGAATGTTCCCAAGGGGGTCTTTTACCCCTTTGTGGGGTAAATCAATGTTAATTTCAATGCAGATTGAGTGATATGATTTGGTGCAACCACTTGGCGATATATCGCCAAACTTTTGGTCGCCAAGTGTTTGCCGCCAAGTTGGCGACAAATTTGGCGAAAAAATGATTTTTTTTTTAAATTTGGATTCAATTTGGCGCTATTGGGCACATTTTGCGAAAAATTCACTGAATCATGTTAAAATCGGCGATATTTAGAAAATAAATCATTGTAAAACATTATTTTGCATTGATTCGTGACAAACTGGGGGTGTAAATGTTTGAATTGTTATCTTGCTCACTCTAATGCACTATTTTAACACTTGAGGCATTTATTATGGAATTTAAACGTAAAAGGAAGTAGTGTGGCGTTCACACCAGATGTTTTAAAATTACTACAAATCAGTTAATACTTTGTACTTTGCATCAAAACAAGAAATCACTTTGAGAAAAAGAGCGCTTGAAATGCTTGTTGTGCTGACGATTTTTTTTCATAGTACTATTAAAAATTCAACAGCTAGAGATTACACAGCAAAAACTATCGTCTGTTAGTATAAAAGCAACTGTAATTAAAAGAAAACAAAACAATGTAAATAAAATCACTTCATTATTGCATTTTTGTTTGTCGTCTGCCAAGTTTTGCTTGTGTATCTTTGAAATCGTAAAAAATATTGTCTGCTAGTGGAGAGAAACTTTATTTGAAAGAAAAAAAAATCTGGTATGTACCCCACACTACTTTCTTTTACGTGTAAATTTCTTAGTAGGTGCCTTAAGTGATAAAATAGTGCTTAGAATGAGCAAGATAACAATTCAAACATTTACGTCCCTAATTGTGCCACGAAACAATGCAAAAAATAATTTACAACGATTCATTTTCTAAATATCACCGATTTTAGCATCATTCAATAGATTTTTCGCAAAATACCGCCAATAGCGCTAAATTGAACCCAAACTCATAAAATAATTTTTTTCGCCAAATAAAGTACAAAGGAAAACGGATTTTGCGGCTTGATGCAAGTTTTGCACAGCGTTTCATATTATGTTCATCCTGTAGACATGCAGATACTGCCGTTTACCTGCCCACAGCAAGGAAAAATGCAGTTACTGCTAATTACCATTGGTTAAAAAACTTTTTTTTCATCGGAAACCAAAAAAAGATGCTTGTACCATAAAACTAATGTAACATAGATTTCAAAAGTGCAAAAAAAATGAAAATCGAAAAATTTGCAGTTACTGCCCTTTACCTGCCCACGGCAGTATTCTTCTTGTTACCGCCGTTTTTTGTCACAAACTGGCACACTAGCACGAACTCCTCTCCTCAAAGTGTGACATCATTTATCGCCGACTCCTTATGGAACGGATCAGAAAACACAGAACTTTAACAATAGGTGCGATCTTTTTTTCTGTTAAAGATATTTTGAACAATCTTTTTTTTTTTTTTAATTTATTTAACGATTAAGTACTTTTAACCCTCGTGGGTCCCTCCCATTTCAGTTACACTCAAGACCCTTGGGGTCATAAACGACCCCAATGCTTCCTTTAATTAATTCATTATAATTATTGAATGTTACATGCATTATTTAAGTTCACACACTTTTTAAAGCTAAAAAAACAAAAAATAAAAAGATACAATTAAAATAAAATTTAGTTTATGAATTAAAATTATAATTTTAGAGCAAAACTTACAATAACTGTAGATTTATTTACATCTATTACAGACCTGAAAAAACATGATTTTTGCAAGTGAATTTCAAACACTTATGACATTTTTCAATGCATTTTCTGTCCAGTTCTCTTGGACAAAAGTTGCACGTCCTCTTTTTTTGGCCTTCTGGGGAAGTGACCCCAAGGGTCTTGTGTGCAAAAAATGCAATTCGGGAAAAATAAAACACAATAATAGCATTATTTTAAATAGAAAACTAGAAGAATAAAAGCCACAAAATGCCATTAAAAACAAATGGTTGATTAACAAAATATATTAAACAGAAGTTGCATTGGGGTCACATATGACCCCAAGGAACCCACGAGGGTTAACGGTTCTTGTATCGTTTTTCTTTATTTCTTTTTGTATTGAATATTATGATGGATTTTTAAGTGATAATTTTATTTTTTTGCTATCTATTTGAAACGCTAAGTTGGCGTCAATGTAATGTTTTTTTCACATTAACTGACAAATTTATTTATTTTCACTGTATCAATAAATATTAGAGCGAAATACCTCTGCATATTGATAGGTTTTAGATATTGTTTGATAGATTAAAATAACATTGGAAAGCAGCTTTCAGGTCTCGGAAGGTCATCTCTTTTGTACGATAGACTTGCATTTTTTTTTGCTATTGACTTGATCCTCTATTTATAACTGGATTGAGACTTACTATATACCATCGGCACCTTTTATTGCTTCTGTCGCATATACGAAACCATAAATCTCGAACAGCCGCATATTCAGATTTCAGACTACACGTCTAGTTTTAGTCACCTTACGAATGGCTTCTGATAACCCACTATGTATATTTTTATTCTATAAACAAAACATCCGCCGATTGTTTCCTAAAAAAACTGCCTCTAAACCCGCTATGTGAAAGTAAGTGTGTGAAATAGCGTGTCAATATATTGGGAAAATAAGTGTCAAAGTTGATTTATTATACTAAGCACTATTAGATAACCAAAGTTCTAAGTGTAGAAAATTCAAAGCGACAGCGATTTTCTTCTTTCTGAACTATTTACAAATGCGCTAACGGTTTTTGGAGATCCTAAAGACGATCGGAAAAATACTAGATTCATAACGAACTCAACCTATCGGTTATACTCAAAAATGTGTTTCATTAATTGAACTATTCATTTCAGAATCAGTCAAGCGCGAAGCTCTAAAATTTCGAAATTTTTTTTTGCCATCATATTAAAAAATTTCTATGAGGATTACAATATTTCGAACCGACAATCATAGTCAGGTTCATTAAAAAGCGTTGAAATGCGTATTGACCAATTGGCAGGGACGTCATTTCAAGTTTTTCCAGGGGGGGGGGGCAAAGGGTCCAAACACAATGCAATTTCATCGGAAAACATAAAAAACCACGCCCACTTATATGTAAATACATTGATTTCTCAAAGCCAGGGGGAGGGCAATTGACCCCTCCTGCCCCCCCCCCCCCCACTAAATGACGGGCCAGGCAATTGGAATGTTTGGACACAAAGTTTATTCTGAAATCATAAATTTTGGTATTGGCGGCTCGTACAGGGGGGCAAGGGGGGCGACTGCCCCCTCATTTCCAAAAGTAAAGGGGCCATGCCCCCTCACTTTTCAGTTAAAAAGTAATGATTGAGTGAGAAACTATTTTTTACCCAGTGGAAAAAATTAATTTTACCAAAATAAAAGATGAAAATTTAAAAAATCGAACTTTTTTTCTCATGGTATTTCATTAACCCATTAATGCCTAGCGTCCCATTTTAGGGACGGTCCAAAAAAGGGCCTGAATTTCCTCAAAATGAACATTTCAACCAAGTAATAGTGTTCAATTTGTACCTTGGTTTTGTTTCAATCCATTATTAACAGATTGCAGCACATAACCATTGTAAAGTGTGTTCTGTAGCAGTTTTAATATGATCTTTATCAAAAATTACATCGTTCAAAATTTCAAGAAAAAAAACTAAGTTTTCAAAGTTATTCCCAGCTTCCCAGTTTATGTTAATTGCTGATTTTATTTCTTCTTATAAAATTTCTTTTTAAGTATTATATCGTAAGCAGAAAAAAATTTTAGTAAAAAAAGTATGTACCCTCTGGGGTCTATCGTAACTTTTAAGGGACGATTTTTCTGTCCTTAATAAAAAAAAAAATTTTACATAATATTTTTTAAATTATTTTTCCTGTCCATTAAACACTATTTGTAACCAGTATACAAAATATCTTTGGGAAAAAAATGCCAGGCATTAATGGGTTAATATGAATGAAAATCAAGAAGCCTGGTTCATTTTTCGGAGGCCATTTTTAGATGTTCTTTAATCAGTAATATTAAAACCCAAGAAAAAAACTTTAACAAAAATAATAATTAAAACTTTAGAGGTGCTGCCTCCTAACTCCCCCCCCCCATCCTCTACTGCTGACCCCCCCCCTTTTTTTGGTGCACCAGCCGCCTATGAATTTTGGTGTTTGACTGGTTTCTGAAATAAACTCAATTTTACTTTAAATGACGCCAGTGATGGAAAATACTTTTCTTTTTTATCTCATTCTCCCAAGTTGCGAAATTTCGATGACTGATTGGAATTCGTATTAATATCAACCCTTTTTTTCCCATCGGAATAGTTATTTCATTTAGGAGTTCTTTTGCTGCAGAAGTATATAAAGCTATAATGCTGCTTTTCATGAAATTAGTTTCACCTGGCGCTAAAAGTTTTGACATATCTCTTGGTCCGTGTCGTGTTTTTTTTCCCTATTGAACGTAAAAACACTAATGTATTTTGTGCACTAATAGCTCGACGAAAGTTAAAAGGTTGTGAGCTTAACAGGATGGCGCTAGTACCTAAGGAAATACTGGAACTGTATGTTCGCAGTATTTTTGCCAGAGAAAGGCAAGTTTTTTTTTCTTTTTACGTCTTGAGTTAAAAATGCTATCCCTTTATTTTTACAGTAGTATCTTAAACAATTACATTAATTATTTGATGTATTTTGGATTGAAAATAAATATAAATTATTTTACCTTTTTGATTGAACTTGTTTAGTTCGAAATTTAAACTTAAAATTTTTGAAACATATTTTTCGGCATGATTTCAGCAGCCTTTTGTTCAACGTAGTAAATGAATTAGTTATAGTGTTTTTATACTAAAAAAGAGAGAAAAAAAAAGCTAGCAGTACTGTTACAAAATTTCTTGAAAGTTGGAATTCCATAAACTTTTTTACAATACAGCTCATTCTTAAGTAGCGTTACTTAAAATGAAGCTATATCATTACGTTACTTAAAAAATCTGGTATGGGTCCCACACTACTTCCTTTTAAGTGTAAATTTCTTTGTAGATGCCTTAGTGTTAAAATAGTGCTAGGAGTGAGCAAGATAGCAATTTGAACATTTACACCCCTAGTTTGCCACGAAACAATGAAAACAAATGTTTTACAATGATTCATTTTCTAAATATCGCCGATTTTAACATCATTCAGTGGATTTTTCACGAAATATCGCTAATAGCGCCAAATTGAACCCAAATTCAAAAAATATTTTTTTCGCCAAATTTGTCGCCAACTTGGCGGTATGTCGCCAAGTTGGCGTCAAACACTTGGCGACCAAAAGCTTGGCGACATATCGCCAAGTGGTCGCGCCAATTCATATCACTTGAGTCTGCATTGAAATTAACACTGATTTACCCCAAAAAAGGGGTAAAACACCCCCTTGGGAACATTCGAATGCAACCACAAGGGGAGGTGCACAACTAGACCATCCTCAGAGCCTACATACCAAGCTAGAAGCTTCTATGGCATTTAGTTTTTGAGTTATGCGACCCACATACGCACATACGCACATACAGACGTCACGAGAAAACTCGTCGTAATTAACTCGGGGGTGGTTGAAAATGATTTTTCGGCTGGTTATATGTTGGCAGGTACATATGCACGTGCTGACAGGTCGAAAAAACGACTCAACATTCATTCAGGGGTGAGCAAAATCAAAATTTAGACCCAAATTTGAGTGATTTTTTTTTCGCGATCACAATACTTCCTTTACTACGTAAAAGGAAGTAAAAAGCTGTGTCTTTACTGTACTGTGAAAAAAAAAATGCGATACTGCTAGAAAAACACAAGGAAACTAGGATTTCATAAACTTTTTTAGTAACGATACAGCTTCTTTTTAAGTAAAATAGACAGCTTTACCGAAGAAAAAACTGTACCGTTTCTATAAAACTTTATGGAATTCAAGTTTTTCAGACATTTTTCATTAGTACTACAGCTAACATGATTACAGCTCTTAATATGATATTTTGTTACATTTGGAGGATGCGTATTTCCTATGCTGTGAAAAGCAGGTTCAATGCCGTTATTTCAGATGTTCTTAAACCTCTTTTTTGAATGCTTTCTACTTACATCAACCTTATGGGAAAGGAAATCACTTACCAGTTACCCAATAGTCTATGGGGTCAGTAGAAACACGCCCCATAAACTATTGGGTAAATGGAGCTCAGTGAAAGAGCTGACTCGACTGAAATCAGGATTTTATTTCGCTAAAAAATGCTCATAAAGTTAAAAATCTTTCATCAGCTACCCCCAGCGAGAATAAAATCTGTCGTGCAGTGGACAACTATTCATCCAAGAAAGTAGACAAAGATATGAAGTTAAAAAACATTGAAACTTTGTTTCCAATTACCCCATTGACCCCATATCAGACAATGAAATTTTTTCTCCCTAGTGCGTGCAAGGAAAGCTTTCATGGTAATGTGTTGTTCACGGTGATTAAGAGTTTAATTTTTAAAGCAAATTGTGCCTGGAATTGATTTTAGTATCAGTAAAACTAATTTTTTCTGTCATTTACTAAGCCTTTGTACTACTCCTAAAAAAGAGCTTTTTATGGCTGGATTAACCAAAATGATTTTCTTTCCGGTATCAAATTAAAAGATCTTTTGTAAAAATTTGTTTTTCTGAATTATCGAAGAAGTGTTTTGCTTATTAAGTTCACCTTTTCTTTTTCGATAATGAACTGTGTCTCCTTAATTATGTCTTCTTTTGTAAACTTGTTTCTTAGAGTGTATCGTTCTACTTTCGTTCTTATGGATATACTGAGTCAAAGGAAATTTCGATACTTTTATCATTTTGTCGTTGAAAAAAAATAGTAGTAAATAAAAGGAGAGCGTATCATAGTTATTTTTCAAAAAAATATTTTTCTGTTCATAGATTCATTTCACTGAATTGAGACAAACGCGGTATAAACTCAATTTCTTTCATTCGCTTTGCTTTATACTCATCTCCGCTTTTTCTTCTAATGTATGTTGAAATTGTCACCGATTTTCTAAGTAATGCTTTTAGTAAATTTGTATCTTATCTTGAATTTGACGCTGTTTGACGTAGTTCGAATAAGCCGTTCCTTTAACTCTTATTTCATCATTTTCTAAATTATAAATAATGCACAGAATATATTATTATTACGTAACCTTTTTTAAATTTTTTTCGTCATTGTTTATTACTGCCAATCATGAAAATTTGTAAGATGAGCTGCACTGCAAAAGATAAATGTTGTTTTTATGGTATAATACAGCTAATTTTATAGTTATAAACTGAAAAATTGCTAATTTTACAATAATAAACTGTAAAGTTGCTAATTTTACAGTAATAAACTGCAAAATAGCTAATTTTACAGTTTTTAACTGCATTTAACAGTTTTAAACTGGAACTTCTGCTGCCAGTATTATACTGTTGTTTTTACAGTGTAACACAGCTAGTTTTATGGTAATAAACTGTAAAATTGCTAATTTTACATTATATTGCTGTGCACTTTACAGTTTTAAATTGGAACCTCTGTTTCCAGCATTATACTGAAAAAACCAGTTTATTTTTTGCAGTGTGGTTCGATTGATGAACGTGAGACGAAAGTTAGTTGAGGTTAGTGATCAAACCGAGCTTGGGTGGAACGGAGCCCCCTAGAATACATATTGCACATGAGGAATGAAAGGGGCACATAATATTTTTAAGTCTATGGAAATTTAATGCTAATCCAACTTAAAAAGTATCCCTTTCAATCTCGGTATGCGATATAAATTTTTTTCCACTACTCCGACTATATAGAAGCTCAGAAGTTCCAAAACAACAAGAAACCGAGCGTTTGAAGTTATTCAACATTTTAAAAGTCCTAGTCTACGTAGTTCGATTATTTCATATTAACCGCTATTTTCAACGTTTTAAAGGTTTTTTTTTTTTGACAGTTTAACAAAAAATAAATAGATTGTTTTTGAAAGTGACCATTTTTAGTAATAGTGTATACTAATGGTGATCTGGTGGTTTTCATCCAAAGATCAGTTAAGTACTTTACAGAAACGTTAATGTTATCACCCCCTTCATTTCTTTCTCATACTATAATGGGTACTGTTTTGTGGAAATAATTTCGTTTAACAATGTATTTAATCAGGTGCTTGGCTTTGTACAAGCATCTCTTTTTTCTCTTGTTCTCTTGTCATTAATTCGCGCATCGAAATGCAATCTTCAGAATTCCTGTATATTTTTATCAGACAATGAATTGATGAAAATAAAGAAAATATTCATTAAACTTTCTTTCAATTTGGCTATCAATTACTACTATTTCAACTACTAAAACGAAAGATAAGGAATTATTAATAGCATTCTTGTGAAATAATGTGTGTTGGGTTGCCATGAATAGAAAAATGCTGCAGGATATTCTGTTTTTATTTCCGCAGCCTTGAAAATGCCGCGTCTCTCTTTATGACGAATGTCTGTTTCTGCGTCCTTTACATTGTATTAGACATTGTTACAAGATCCTTTCCTAGATCCGGTTATTAATGCAAAGCCATCGAGAATGGATTGGTTTGCCTCATTGGCTTTCTTGTGCGAAGAGAGGAGGGAAGTGTTAAACGGATGTAATTTGGAGAATAATTTTCAGTTGTTAAATGATTCGAAAATCTATCGTGAATGAAGTTGTGATTGAGGCTATTCTGTAAAATAAGCAAGAAGTTCTTGATGGAAAATAATTAACTTTAATTATTGATATAAATATATTCAATCCATTCAAATGTAAATAAGTGAATAGTTGAGAGAACAGTTCGGTTTTCATGGCATTGCAGGCATGACAAATATATGTTTGATTTTAACTATTACTTTATGTAAAGCATCAGACTAGTGATACAATAGATGTCAGTTTCACCGGATTTTGGATGCCGGATTAGCTGCACTGGTTTCCAAAAAAATAAAAAAATAAAATAAAATAAAAAAAAACCCTGTTAAATGGAGAAAAATATCCGATCTTAGTGTAAAATGATACGCTGCATTCAAACATGTAATCAGTTTTTCTCCATCGCCCACAGGTTTTTTGTGACATTCGACTTAAGTTTGAAATAAATGAAATGGTTAATAGATTGATGCCAAAGTAGCAATCAAAACATTGTTGTTCATTTGTTTCTGTATTTGGTATCCGGAACATCCCTCGTAAGTGTAGCATTATCAAGAACTTGTTCACTTGGGCAATGGGGGTCCTACCAAAGATTCGTTTTTTAGCTTCACATCAATAATACGTGAAAATTCTGGTTTTAAGCATTCAAATCCAGACCCAGTGTTAAGAAGTCTTTACGAAGTTTTTGAAAAGGTCTAATTTCATATGAAGTGCCAGTAGAATAACATATCCAATCCAGTCTTTTTCTTTTTTAAAAATTCATCATGCTATTGCTATCCCAGGGAGAAAACAACATTATGTAATCCTAGAGTTCGGTAAAAACTGCCCCTGTATTATACTGATTTTTACATGTTTTCATAAACAACATTGAAGTTTTGTGCGAAAAGTAGAGGTAAGAGCGCTGAGCTGTTCAACCGTCTACTCTCGCGGCTTGAGTCGTACTGACTTCTTTTTGACTTCTTCATTCCTCTGTGAAAAAAATACAATGTAAAATGAGTGAAGAAACATCAAGCGTAATCTTATGAAGCTTCTTGAAAAAAAAATAAATAAAAATGCGTTTATAGACTAAGTGTTAAGAACATAATCTCAGAGGAGAGACTATAATCAATGGCATTTCACAAAATGTGTTAAATGATGTGTTATTAAAATTTATAAAAGAAGTTCCAGAAATGTCTCATGTGAAAGGAACTCTTATGTTATCGTCGCTTTTATTGATTTTCTTTTGCATTATTTATTTTTCCCCTTTTAATTTTTCAAAGAATAACTTAACAAAATACTGTTGCAATGCATTGTTGTTTTGCATACGTAAAAGAGTAAATAATGTATTGCTCTAAGCTTTGCTATAAATCAGAAATCATAACTCCACGTCTGGAAAGCATATTTTAGCCGAGAATCGTGAATGGCATAAATCACACGATTGGCACGGTAAGAGTGACGAAAAATATGGGCCAAGTTTTGACTCATGGTAATTTATTGAGATATTTTTCTCTCTCGTTATTTCAAAAGAAACATGTCAGTGAGATTTCTGTGTGATATATTTCTTTTTTACGTCGAGGGTTTTGACATTAAATCGATTTATTTTAAAACTTAAATTTTTATTTGCCATTGTATTGTTATTTATTCCCCCCCTAAAATTGTTTATTTCTGCTGTAGTTGGTATTTTCTGTTAATAGGATTTCGTTAAACCAAATTACGAACATGCGTGATAATGTTTGATTACTGAATTAAAAATATCATCAGTGCTTTTCATTACATTGTTCACTTCTTTTCATTGAAGAACAACATTTTAAAAAATAGTTCGGAACATTATACACATGTTTCGATTGTCGATTTGCTCAATTTCATTTTACTGAAGAACATTTTTTCAACTCCGAACCTTCTAACTTGGGATGCATCGATAAGCAAACTAGCCGATTACTGATTAATCGCCAGCCGATTAATCACAGTAATAATGATTTTAATGTTAAAATTTCTCCACCACCGTTTTTTTTTTTTCAATTTATAGTTTCGGCTTTTCAGAATTATTTAATAGCTTGTTAATTTCTGTGACTGATAATTTATTTTTTTCCATTTTCATCCTTTCAAAAAATAGTATTAAATTTTTGTTAAGATTCTGTGAGCCAATTTTCTTATTTTGGTGTTAAAATGACATTTTGTTAAAATTTAAATTCAAATATTTATTTAGTTTAGTGAGTTATCTCCAGCCTATGAAGCTCTTTCGCTGTTAGTATTAGGTTGGTGCATATGAAATGTCGGATTTTCTTTACATGCGGACGTTTGTCTCCCTGTTTTCGTTATACTTTTGTCTTTGGCATAACCTCATTCATAGTCGTATTGTCCATTGCCAGAGACTCATTTCAGCAAAATAGGTTTTCTCGAAGGTCTTCCCTTTTGTTATTTCTTTTGAGTTTATTGCCGATATGAATTCTGCCGACACACAAAACAATTGCGAAACTGAACGAACTGGAATATGAAGTTTTGCAGCATCCACCATATTCACCGGATCTCTCGCCGACCGATTTTCATTTTTTCAAGCATTTAGAGCTGTTTTTAAGGGGCAAACACTATGAAAATGAAGACAGTCTAAAAAACTCGATATCAGAGTTTATTAATTCTAAAGACCAAAAATTTTTTAAGACAGGCATCTACGCTTTAAAATCTCGTTGGGAGAAGTGTATTGAAGCGAATGGAGCATACTTTGATTGAATAAACAGCTTTTGAAGAAAGATATGCAGTTTTATACAATCACTTAAGAATCCGACATTTCATACGCACCAACCTAATAGTTGCTCCAAGATTCGTTGTGGAGGACTGCTGTCATAGAAGCTAAATAAAACCACAGAAAATTCAGTTCAACTGCTTCCGTATGCTGACATTGCGCACACATCATAAAGGTGTGTGCGTGAAACGCACGCACGCACGCACACACACACACACACACACATTTACACGATGGTTATAATTAGAGTAAAGAAGATATTAAACCTTGATTGCTGATTTTTGCATTTCACCTATTAGTCACATGACAGTTTCATTCTCTGAATTATTTTTAACAGTATGTGATATGCGAACCTCCAAAGAAAATGGTTCATGTATTGTTTAATATGCTATCTAACATAATTTTTAATTGTATATGATATGTGGAACGTTAATTACCATCAAAGAAAACTATTCATGTACTGTTTAACATCATGCATCTCACATAATTGTTAATAGTATATGAAATTAGCTCATAGCTCAGGAGTTAAACATAAAGGAAGCAAAAATTATAGAAACAATGCATTGTAATTTCCTCTCTCTTCCCATGAACATCGTGTTTTTACCGAATAGCTTCTGCTAATATGCAAAAGATGTGTAGTTATTTATACAATATATTTTTATTTTGATTCCTTCATAAATCCTTATTGCTCGCAGAATATATGTATTATTTTTAATATGGTACGCATTTCATCTGGATTATGTTGCATTCTTTATCCTATCATCGCAGTGAGCTTTCATCATAATCCATACATTCCACTTTCATAAATGCTAGAAGTAATTGGATGTGATGCACTTTTGCTGTCTTATTTTCTTTTGTCTCATTCTTTCTTGCTGATTATTAATATACCGTTTCCGAGGTAGTCATTCTACTTTCATACCTTTCTGTATTTTAAAAACATTTAGTTATTGTATCTAAAAATGAGATGATGGAATTTTATTTCAAGATTAGGTCTTATGTGATTATGTGCTTTGCTTAATGTAAGGTTATTGGTTTGTGTCAGTAATTTCCTATTTAAAGTCATATCAGTCGTGGATATAGCTGCCAGACATTTACTCTTTGCTAAAATTGTGTCTAAAAGAGGATGAAAAAAGTACGCCGATCTCTAACACACAATTTTCTAAACGTTCCTTATTTGGAATTGTAAAAAACGAAATCACTACTGACGATACATCTAAGAAAAAACTTTGATTTCTGTGCGAGTTAAAATTCAAATAGAAAATTAAGGGGGTGGATAATTTTGTTGCTGCTTATTGCAGGTAAACACAAAAATTCTTTTTAAGCACTGAACTCTTATCAAATGCAATGCCAAAAATATGAAATTAGTAACAGCTAAAACGTCAACATTACTGTAACAAAAAATTGAATTTCAGCTGTTTCAGTAATTAAATTTGGATTACTGTTTCAAAGTGTTATTATTTTTTTTTTATAATTAACTGTTTGTAATAAAGTATGGGCATTCACTGGTCGGTCTACCCTCGTAAAGAAGTAAATCAAGTTATTTATTTTTCTGGTAAATTTTAGTTTTCAAGTTCATTTGTTTGTCAAATAATATTTTCTTCTCCTTCGACGATAAGAAATAAAATTATCAATCCAAGGGTAGATAAAAGTGTTCTCTAGCTTTTCTGAAACGTTATTATTAGCTGTCGTTGAATTCTAATTAACTCCCACAAAATTAATTAGTTTCTTAGACCCATCAAAGCATCTTGTCTGCAGACGCTGTCTATGTCGTTGGATGCTATGAGGATTAGGGTGTAGTTAAAAATTCAAAGTTTGAGTCAGTGTTACTAATAGTGCTGAAAAGTCGCTTTTTGTGCTGGATATTTTGTCATACAAAAAAGTTTTAATATATATATATATATATATATATATATATATATATATATATATATATATATATATATATATATATATATATATATATATATACTAGCTGACCCGGCCACGCGTTGCTGTGGCTAAGGTATGG
This sequence comes from Uloborus plumipes, assembly GCA_038373865.1. Classification (NCBI taxonomy): domain Eukaryota; kingdom Metazoa; phylum Arthropoda; class Arachnida; order Araneae; family Uloboridae; genus Uloborus; species Uloborus plumipes. Next base: position 49,125 of record JAXGGA010001593.1, on the reverse strand, counting down.
GTTAAACTATAATGTTTCAATAGAAACGAAAAACTTTATTACCGTAATAGAGATCAACTTTATATAAATATGAATTTGAGATCAAAATATGAAAACATTCGAACAAAAATTTCCTAAATTTGCTAAAAACAAAAAATCAACAAAAAATGTAGCATTTTAGTACTTAGAAATATTATATTCAAGCTTGTAACAATTGAGTTAATTAAAAATTTGCTAATTGCTATTGTAACATTTTATTTTTTAATAATGTAAGTAGGGTAGATAATTAACCAATATTATTTGTTATTTTTTGAATTATAAGCTTTTTTAATTTCAGTTTAACTCAACACTAATCGGTGCACAATATTCTTTCTTAATCTGTCTCTTGTAAACAAAAATAGATTGGGCGGTTTTCCTACACGGGAGCAAGCGACCTATAGTTGCCCATGGGAAAAACATGGATTTTCTAAATCTAAACCGCAAATTGACATTGTTTGTCCTTGGGACTTATTAATGGACATGGCGAAAGCTAAACGAACGGGGAACTGTAGCCTTTTGAAGGGTATTGAAGATTCTGACGGTGTCATTGGGATACGTGGCAAGAGAACTACTTCATCTTTAAACTTGCCAGTCAAAATGATTGCCTCAATAATGTTCCCGGTGATTTTTTTGATAACTAAACGCGTACCATTGCATAATCTCGGTGGATTTAAATTACGTGGGTGAACCAATTTTTAACCGCAGATTTTGTGGTGGCATTCCGGGTATGTTTAAAGAATTTTAGCCAAGAATACAGAAAATCTGGTAGCTAAATAGATAATTTGCAATAAAAAATATATCGCGGTCCTAAATTGAGATAAAAACTATCCTATCATTTAAGTTGGACCAAACTGAAACTGCGTGCAAAAATTGGTTAAAAGCGGTTCAGTAGCTGAGAAGTCCATTGGACACAAACACAGGGACACGTAATTTTTATATATTATAAGATAAGAAAGATTATTACTTGTTTACTGCGCTCCAGAAGCTGCCAGAACGTGTTCTTTATGTCGCTCAGCCATGGAGGTGTCAAAAAAGGCTTAGTAAAAAGGCTTAGCCAAGAACACAGAAAAGCTGGTAGCTAAATACATAATTTGCAATAAAAAATATATTGCGGTCCTAAATTGAGATAAAAACTATCCTATCATTTAAGTTGGACCAAACTGAAACTGCGTGTAAAATTTGGTTAAAATCGGTTCAGTAGCTGAGGAGTCCATTGGCCACAAACACAGGGACACGTAATTTTTATATATTAAGATAGCAAACTATCTTTAAAGTTCGCCTCCGCTTGGAAAGTGACCAATGATGCTTCAAAACGGGAAAGATTTTTAAAACTTTCATCAAAAACTGCTTTGATAAATTTTATGCAATAGCTCGTAAAAGCTGCTTTTTGTTTAGATTTTATACCTAACCCAATTATTTTAATAGCAAATTATATTTAAATAATCACTCGTGTCTAAAAATGTACCAGGTCAAAATTGAGCAACATCATAATGCTCCACCGGCCATCTTGTCTAAAGTCTGACTGCGGATCGAGGTCCCAGGTTTGAATCCCTGCTCGGGCATGGATATACTTTCTCTTTTCTGTTCTTGCCCTTGCTTTCGATGAGTGTGTTTTTGTGCCGTGAATGGTTACCTATCCTATAAACGGGTCCTTATGGCATGTATGTACTCTGGAAGTCGGACTTCAGACCAAAGTGCGAAGTGAAGCAGCGCATCCGAAATTTGCCAACTTAAGCCCTGGTTTCCTAGGAGGGAAATCGTCGATCTCTGGCTAGGCGATGGTCGCCGCCTTCTTCTGCGTATGCCCCTGAGCCACAGATTGACGTCAATTCACGCCACGCTCCAATCAAACTGCTTCTGATTCCAGCGTGCAGTCGCGCTCGGCGTCGGTGACGATTGTCGCGTTCTAGGAAACCAAGGCTTTAGCTGGCACAGGACAGCAACAACAACAACATCATAATGCTCCGTATGATGGGAAAACGTAATTAGAAATTGTTACTGTTGAAACCTCAACTTAAGTAGAGATTGTCAATGACAGTGAGAGACTCAAAAGGGGGACACCTGATCAGGCTCACTTCGACTCTAACATTAAAAAGAAAAAAAAAAAAAGCTGAAAGCGTAGATCTAAAATAGTTGAGAAGAATAAGTAAAAGAAATTCGTTGATTTGTAAATTAAAAGGGTTATTGTTCTGGGATTTTGAAATTTCGAATGTACCTGATACACAGACACGTAAAAGAGAAAATAAGTTGCACTTTATTTTCGGGTGCCAATTCTTTACTTTCTTGTATGCGTTCTTTTGTGCTCCATTTTTATAAGAATTGAATGTCTGGCGTTTTGTATTATACTGGGATCTTCAACTTAAAAAAAGGAGATGGGGAAAAGAAAAAGAAGATTGTTGCGGGGGGGGGGGGGGGATATTTTTGTTCGTTTATTGGGCTTGCGAAAACGAAACAGGGACAATTTTTTATCTTTTGCCATACCGACAGTTGTTCTCTTACACCGTTTGTATGCTCACTGAAAATGTTTCTGTGTTCATAAGAGTCATTTTTATCGAGAAAAGTTTTTCTTTTTGTTGGAAAAAAAGAATGTTTTTTTTTAATTCAAGCTTGAAAGCCTTTTGACGTTTTTGACAGTCTTTGAGCATTAATGAACTGCATGCATAAAATCACAGGCAAAAAATAACTACAGCAAACTCGATTATCTGTTGTACAGATTATTCGCGGTCTGTCATACTTACAAAAAAAAAAAAAAAGAACAGCTTTGATTAACTAAATGTAGATAAATACACCCTTTTTAACTCAGCAAGTAAAAACAATATTTTTTTCTTTATACGCCCCTCCCTTCTAATGACGTCAAACCTTCCAAGATTACTGAAACCCGACCAGTTTAGATCTTCTGTACTTTCTGATTTTTACATCGACACTACTTACGCGTGGAAACGAGTGACCAGGCCAGTTTTATTCAAAAACATTCCGTTCCTTTATATGCTTTTGCTGTAATCTAACTTGATTTGTTTCAGTTTGTTTGCTTACCGATTTACTCACGTATGTGAGCAAGTCCGTTTTTAATAGGGAGCTGTTCCTTGTTTAACTTTTACATACATATTTTGCCTACCGCTCGATTTTTAGCTAGAAGTTTAAATGTATGCGAGTGTTATTGAATTTTTAAAGCTATTGCATACACTAGTATCGTTTTCGGCCTATTTTGCGGATTATCCGTGAATTTAACCCTAATATAACCCTTCTCGTAGCACTTAAACTTTTTTTAATCCACTGTTCAAATGCGGTACATTTGATTCGGACACCCTGTATAAGTCTTTTGTCTTTCTTACATTCGTTCTTAATTTCATCTGTATAGATGCAAACTGATGAAACTGTAACTAGAAACGAGTTTAAATTTTCTCGATTTTCTTCTACTTTCAGGGAGCAACCCATCTTCACGACAAAAGCGCATGTCTTCCACATCGATCCTAAAACGAAAAGATCATGGGTTCCTGCCAGCTCTCAGGCAGTCAACGTCAGTTTTTTCTTCGATTCAACTCGTAATCTCTACAGGATCATTAGTGTCGAAGGCACTAAGGTAAGGTTTCTTTTTGTTTGTATTACAGCTGTCTAAAAATTAATCAAGCTGTCCAAACTTTTCTCAACTCACAATTGGTTGTAACTGGACAGATAATGATCGGGCTCCTTAAAGTAGTAGCTGGAAACAGCAACTGCTTTGTGTAATGGATGGCACTGCTTCGAAAAAAAGTTGGTTCAGTAATACTAGTCTTCCTGTCTTTAGAAACTGCTTAGAGTGCCATCTTCCTTTGCCGAAAATCATTAATTTACTTGTTGATTTTAAAACATTTGTTTTTTAATTGTGGAGCCAGTTTTAGGTTATATTGAGCAGTTTCCCATGGTTGCACAACTTGTTATCTAGGAATGCTGTAGCATAATGTTTGATTTTTTTAAAAACTGCTTTGGTAAAGGAAAGATTCTTTGATTGAAAACTATTCGTATTTAACACTATACCATAGCTGCCAACTTTTTTGATTCGCTCGGTAGATTCCAGAATTTTCCCAACTAAATTCTCGAATAAGTTGAAATAATAATAAAAATTAGACTAGAATAAATACCTCTTTGAGTTTCGAATGACAAAAATTTAAGTTATGAATGACTCACTTTATTTAAATTTGCTCTACTGTTGTTGATAAAATACAGAGTGTACGCGCTGATATTAAAAATTAATTTCTCAAAAACTACTAATTCAAAAAATTCTAGATAAACTCTGAAACTATGTACAATTCATGGTAATTAGTTTAACTCATGTTCGATGTGTCTTTTATCTCTATTTATAGTATGGTGCAAACGAATAGCTATATTCTGCATCACTCGTTGAAAAGTCGAACGCGTTCAATAATTTCGAACTTATGAATCAAACGATTGATTGTCGACATACTCGGATCTTTTGTCTTAAGCTTGAACTCAGTCATAAACTTTCCTAGAGTTGAAATATATCTGCTGTTGTTCGCATAATACGTTTGAACAACGAAAATGCTCTCAGAAACGCTATGTTTCGACATTTTTACTGAAAATAAACAACAAAAGCCAACTCAGCGAGATTGCTTAGAAGAAAAAATCCGCCAATGCACCGTATATAATACCCAAGTTTGGACTTGATATGAAAGGCAGTTTTCGAGAAATTGACATTTCTTTTCAACGTTTTAATTACTGGTCACCCTGTATTGCAATGCTGTTTTTTTTTCTATTTTTTGTACTAAACTGAGTATGAAGTGTTTTTAAAATTACATTAAATGATTTGGCAAAGCTTGAGCTAAAATGAATAAATAGGTGTCTCTATCTAGAACAACGCTTTATAAGTATTTTGATGTCGTCACACGTTTAGTTAAAAAAAAATAAAAAATAATAATTTTAATACTAATTTTAATAGCTTTAACCAGCATGCATCGTGTTCTTAAAATGTATGCGTAAATTGCTGATTAACTGATGGAAATAAAGTACCGTATTTCAATGCCCCTGCAATTATCATGTGATTGATTACTGTTCAAATAATATCCATTTGAGTCATAGTGCTGCTAATCTCTTTGTAAGTTCTTAGTGGCAGTTAAGTGAAAGATGCATTTGGTGCGTAAGATTTAGTGTAATTCTGTCCGATCACGAAGGTGATTATTATATTTGAATGATTATTCTAATGGAGAAAAATGACACTCTATTTCTCTTTATCTTGCTGAGTAAATTCTATTGTTGTCTGCGATGGAAGAGTACTATGCAGGGTAGCTTCGAGCAGAGGGAACACACCCCATTGAATGAAAATTTAATTTTCTTTCTTTGTCTCCCCCCCCCCTCCAAAAAAAAAAAAGCGGCAAAGGTTTTTTTTCTTAGATGAATTAACAGCTGTAACTTTCTACTACACGATTTTAAAAAGGAAGTAAAACGGAAAAATAAAAAATTAAAAAGATTTGAAGAAAAGAAACAGAAACTATGAAAGTGTAGATAAAAGTTAAACCAAAAAGCAGTATCAATCATTAATAACGTAGTTTGTCGTGAAGTATGGAAAACAACGTAATAGTCACACGGAAGCAATTTAAAAAAAAACGGGCAGTTAGATGAGTTTTATATGACTTGAAAGTATTTCAGACAGTGCAAATCGATTCTGAAGGACAGAAGAAGATCATTTTGGCGTTTTAAATGATTGCTTAAGATGCACAAGGCACTGTCCAATATTAGACGCTATCAGACGCAAAATAATATCATATAATGATTAGGAGATTGTCCAGACTTTGCGCGAGTTTTCAGTAATTTTTTCTCTCAAGGGGCCCTACTCTCATTGTATCGTCAATATAGTCGATACCGAGAATACGGGTTTTTTGTGCCCCGTGACGTCACATCTCGTGAGACACAAATAATCGCTAATCTCAAAGCCACTTCTAATTTAAGGTACACTAGGTGGCCAAAAGTATCCGGACACTTTCAAAAATTCACATTTTTACATATAGCTCGAGAAATAAGTGATCAATTGTTCTTTAACTTTAGTCATACAAAATATAGGCTTCACCGAACATTTCCAAGTTGAAATTAAATTACCCTTGCATTTGGGGGACGACAGGAAGGGGGTTGAAAGAAAAACCGCTTTTTGACCATAACTCTTCGAAAATAGCTCGGAATAAGCTATCAATTTCAGTAATTAATTAGCATACTATGTATAATTACTGTACAAATTTTTATGAACGTACCACTCTTACTTCTGAAGATATGAAACATTTTTGAAAAAACGGCAGTATTATTTGAAGGGTTTTTGCTCATAACACGCAGAGTTTTTAATCAAACCTTATCACAACTTCAGGAAAGATGACAAAATACAAGAGAAAGAACATACTAAAACGGTAAATAAAAATATTAAGAATTCGATGAGATATGAACGTTAAAAGGAAATAATTTTTCACGGCGCATGCGCGAACGACATAAATTTATAACTACAAAAATATTGTAGCCTGATTTATACTGTATCTTATAAAAAAAGTTCCAGTTGAATATCATGAAAAATGAAAAAGATATCAGCGATCTAGTGAGCTGTATTTCATTGATTCGCAGACAATACATAAATAGTGTGGGTCTGTCCACAAAGAGCTATTTTTAAATTGAAGGTTATTGCGTCGTCGTTCAAAACCAACGTTTCAGAGGGTGTCCGGATACTTTTGGCCACCTACGTATAAGGTCTTTTTGGCCGAATAAACGAAATGTGACTACAATGCCGAATATAAATTTTCAAACTGTATACAATTTAACATTGAAAAAAAATGATCGATTGTCACCACACTGTTTGTGGACAACCCCTTGCGATTTATGTTTTGCCTGCGAATGAATGAAATACAGCTTACTAGATCGCTGATATCTTTTTCATTTTTCATGATATTCAACTGGAACTTTTTTTATAAGATGCAGTATAAATCAGGCTACACTATTTTTGTAGTTATAAATTTCTGTCATTCGCGCATGCGCCGTGAAAAATTATTTCCTTTTAACGTTCATATCTCATCGAATTTTTAATATTTTTATTTACCGCTTTAGTATGTTCTTTCTCTTGCATTTTGTCATCTTTCTTGAAGTTGTGATATGGTTTGATTAAAAACTCTGCGTGTTATGAGCAAAAACCCTTCAAATAAAATTGCCGTTTTTTCAAAACTGTTTCATATCTTCAGAAGTAAGAGTGGTACGTTCATAAAAATTTGTACAGTAATTATACATAGTATGCTAATTAATTACTGAAATTGATAGCTTATTCCGAGCTATTTTCGAAGATTTATCGTCAAAAAGCGGTTTTTCTTTCGACCCCCTTCTTGTCGTCCCCCAAATGCAAGGGTAGTTTAATTTCAACTTGGAAATGTTCGGTGAAGCCTATATTTTGTATGACTAAAGTTAAAGAACAATTGATCACTTATTTCTCGAGCTATATGTAAAAATGTGAATTTTTGAAAGTGTCCGGATACTTTTGGCCACCTAGTGTATCTAGAATCGCGCCGAGAAGTTTACGGCAGGGTAAGAAGACGTGAGATGCCTTCCTCGGCAGTGAGAAGCTGTTTGTTTACTCCATTTTTTCTCAACGCGGAGTGTGCCATAATGTTTATAAGTTCTGAAAATGTGGTTAAGTATGTTTTTACATTGAGAGTTAAGATGTTTTCTTTATTTTTAGTTTGAATTTGGGAGAGGCATCCATTTATCGGCAGTAATTGGAACTCTGCTACTTTGCCGATTATTCATAATCATCTTATTTTACTAATTAATTGGCCAAAATTTTGCAAATTGAAATTACTTTAAGGTATGCCCAAAACTTGAATTTATATATTTACTTAATCAGGGTGTTGATCTAACCCAAGGGGGAGGGATGCATTTCCTTTAATAAAATGAGCTCTTTACTCAAATTCTATTTTCTACCAGGGGAGGGGGGGGGGAAGCATTTGTTTTTATCGTATCGTATTTAAGTTTACTTTTTCCTCACTGAATGATTGAATCATCGTTTTTCAAGTCTTAAAATGATAGCAAAATCATAAAACATGAATTTGTTTCTTTCAATTCTCAAACATAAAGTGTTTTAACTGCATTTTGGAAAAAAAGATCCGCAGACATGTGATTTAGGATCTCCATTTTTCTCTTATGCATTGCCCCAAAAATAGAGACTTGTACTTAATATTTAGAGAGGGAATATTGCGAAAAGGCCGAAATATCGCGAAAAGCAGAATTGAGTCTATCAAAATCATTGCAAAAAGCGCAGCACATGCAGTAATTTTTACCCCTCTCAAACAACAAATGTTTTAAATACATGTTTTGAAAAAGTGATACCTAGACACAGGGCACGACTTTGTAGTACATTGAGCAAGAGCTTTATGTGCTGCCCCTCCCCCAAATAAAAACAATATAATGAAGTAGTAAAATATTTTGGATTTCAAGTTTTCGAAAGAGTATTTTTAAATTTATTTTTTATCTTGTCATAGTGCGATATGAAATTTCTACATTTTAAAAACTTTAGATGGATTTAAGGCCTTTTTTTGCCCTGCCCAGACGTGTGATTTTTCTTTACTTAGCATTTAAAGATTGAAAATACAATTATTATTGCGAAAACAAAAATGAGTAACGCAAAAAGGGGACTTTTACTTAAAGCCTGAATTTAAAACTATTATTGCGATAAAGTCAAAATATCGCTGAAAACAAAGTCATGAAGTTAAATGATTTAATTTAACAAATCTTTTAAATATTAGTATTATTTTTTTAAAGTAGAAATAAATTTTTTCATGTTTAGTCGAAGCATTTGATACATTGAAATGAATTCGTATAATGTATTTCGACACCTTACTTCGCTTACGCTTGTATGCTCGTATGTGTTGAAAAGATGGACTAATTGCGATTTAAAATTCTAATATTTTTAAATTCCTGAAACACAACACCTTAATTTGCCCGAATGCTTTTAATATTTGGCTCTCGAATCTTTTTGCCATCTATTTCGGACGCTAAGCTAAACCAGAAAGTTAAAGCAAAATGCACGCGCGAATGTTGATGTAACGCGAGTGAGATATACTAAAAATACTGTCATTTGATTGGTCAATCGTTTTTCCTTCTCGATACGCGGTTGAAGGAGAGAAAATTCTCGCTTGGGCACATTAGGGCTTTCAGAGTAGTACAAAGTTTGACAAGCGACTACTTTTTCGGCTATTCTTGCTTGTCGTGAGGGAGTAATAGACGTCACTGGAAGTTCCAGGAAGTTTCAGAGTAGGGCCCTAGGGCTTGTTTGTGAAACGGAAACTCATTGAAAAGTAGGTATACACATGTTGCGCATATTTTCATAGTAAACGATTGAAAACAGTGATTTTGAGTCCGTGGAATTGAATGTCTACTACGAAAAAAATAGTAAGTGCAGTTAAAATGCTTACGTACTTCTATTTAGGAGCGAATTGCACATTGAAGTACTATTTAATTTTAATGTGCTTCGATACAATATTTTGAAAGGTACGTGGTTTTATTGTATCAATCTGATAAGCAATTCATTTTTGTTTTACGCTAAATAAAAAAAATTCTAAATCCAAATTTTCAACTGACATATTTCTTTATAAGAATAGAAATAATTTCGGGGGAAGATGAAATTATAACATAAGCAACAGGTGAATCTATTCACAATATTTTGAAGTCTTGCTGTTGGAATTCTTATGAAGGAACCTTATGTTGAGTTCGCAAAGAAAAAGGTTTATATAATTTTTAGTTCACAAAAATGCATTGCAAAACTACAATGAAATATTTTTCGGGAACTTTGAATAGTTCGTGAAATCGTGAGTGATCATAAGTCAATCTCAAAATTGAGAGTTAACTGTGTCGAGCTCAAATAGTAGTAGACCAAGTTATTGCCAGTCTAAAGCGAAACAATTGGATGTATATAGTTGCGACAGAACTAAGTTCTGTCAACCTAAATGTTAAATAATCGAGAGTTCAACATTTTTTTTTTGACTCTTAATGAGTCTTGTGACCTTATCCATCTTTACTACCGATGGTAAGGCCTGTATGAAGAAATAAATAAATAAATAAAAATAGATTAAATAAATATAAATAAATAAATGCAAAAAAAATAAAAATAAATTAAGCTTTATTCTTCCTTTTAAAATTTTGTACTATATGACTATTTTTTGGCTGAATCGTCTAAAACATTTCTTTTATCTTTAAATTTTCATGAAACCTACTCCCTTGCCGAGGCTGAAGAGAAAGATCCGAGTTTAAGACAGCTTTAATTTGCTGAAAATAACGTCCGCCATATTTTTCTTTTTTTACCGAGCTTTCAATTTGTCATATCAAAAAAAGTATTCTTTTCATATTTTTATGATAGAAAAAAAAAAGAAATGAATCCCGAACGTGCTCAGAGGCTCGTTTTTAAAATGAAAATTGTAGTAAGAGATAAGAGCAGTTATTGATTTACATTCATTTTATGTGAGAGTGCTTGAAAAGAGCTGTAAAACTAGAATTTAAATTTGGCTTTTCTCTCGTTCAGTTTCCCTCATTTTCAGTGAGCGGTTCTACCCGTCATATTTATTATTCAATGCATTTTTACGATGAAAATCAAATTATGGAGACAATAATTTAAAAAATATTTTACTGTGTATGCATAAAATTTAAGAGAAAGAGTTTCTTCCCCTAGTTCTATTCTTTTCTGTCTAATCAGCGAGTTCATAGTTTTGAATTTTATATATTTTTTCATCGAAGTGTTTAATGACTAGCTCGAAAGCTTAATATTGGTAATCGACATTATTTGGCTTTCAAAATTTCATAAAGTTGTTAATTACTTAGGGCAAAGGCTGACTAAGTTATATAAGTTATAATTCCAACTAGAAATTTAGCGATCGAGGGAATGGTGCATTTCAGACTTTATTGCATTTTCCTTCTTAGTTCCAGAGTGTTTTATTGTATGTGGGTGTGTGCGTTACCTGCTGTCCTTAGACTTAATTAGTTGCTCAGACTTGATTAGTGATCACCTAGTGACATTTCTACTGTCCACTTCTTTTTGAAGCATCAAAATTAATTTTTTTGAGCAATGCAGTGCATAATTTTTTAAGTTACTTAATTCATTATTTACACTTTTTGCACATAGTTTTAAATTCTACTTTTTTTCGCATTTTTTTGCTGTAAATGCTTGGTACAAATTATAAAATGAGAGCTTTATTTTCTTCCTTTACCAAGGAAATGATAAGCAGTTAATGAATGGAAACGCGATACAATGAATTTAATTGCAAAAAAAAAAAAAGTTATCCAATACTAAGCGAACCTACTTTCTCGTACACTAACTTCAATTTTCTAATAGCTTAAATTAGTAACATTCCAAAGGAAATATCTGGCTTTGGTCCCATAACAGCTGGAACATCATAACATTTTCGCGTGCGATATATTCTTTTCATCTGAGTTGAGGTGTGGTACTGTCTTTAAACGGAGAACTATTCATGCAGTGTACTATCATCATTAAAGAAAGACAGCATTTCTGGGCGTTGTGACTTATGTTTAAAAGTTACGACAAGTTGTTTTCCGCAACTAGTCCCCTCATTTTCTGATTAAGGTTCTCTATTGTGATGCAATGCACTGAAGGCCTTCGAGACTTTTTCTTGCTTCTAAAGTAAGATTGAACGTTGCACCAGTGATTCGCCAATCAATACAGCAACTGAGCCACCTCGTTAAAAAAAAGACCAGGCTCGACTGTATAACAAGTTAAAATATCTAAAAGAATGCAGATGAAATACATTTTCTACATGGGGCATCAGATCGTGCGTACTTATGTAAGTTGACGAGTAAAATTGAATTCTAAGCGAGGGATTTATATTGAACATTTTGGGAAACAGGCAATGGAATAAATTCGGTTTAGTACTTACTGAACACAATGTTGTTGTTGTTGTGTCAGACATCTGCTTGAAAGAAAAGTGCCTCTGTCTCACGAGGAGATTGGATTTCAAGCAGAAAGATCTAGAGCACAAAGATATTTAGTCAAATTTTAGTGAGTTTAAATTCTCAATAAGGTTTTAGTTATTGAATGATGCACTGATGACATTTGAAACTTTGCCATCATCCTTCACGAGGGAAATGTATTTGACACCAGCAGATAATCAGCGGCGCAGTCTTACTTGTCTACTGCCGCTCTAATTCTTAAAGGCCCGGTTTCCTAGGAGTGAAATCGTCGATCTCTGGCGAGGCGACAGACGCCGCCGCCTTCTGCGCATGCGGCTGAGCCGCAGATTGACGTCGCTTCACGCTAAGCTCCAATTAAGGCCCGGTTTCCTAGGAGTGAAATCGTCGATCTCTGACGAGGCGACGGTCGCCGCCTTTTTCTGCGCATGCGCCTGAGCCGCAGATTGACGTCGCTTCACACCACGCTCCAATCAAACTAGTTCTGATTCCAGCGTGCAGTCGCGTCCGGCGTCAGCGACGATTCTAGGAAACCAGCCCTTTCGATATTCACTACCTGTTGCGTTTATTTTTTGTCGTTATACAGTTTCTTAACTCTGTTAAAACCAGTGGTTAAAAAAACTACATTTCTTTTGTAGGGAACTACAACTATAACTACTTTGTGAAAAAAGTAGCTAACTACAACTGCAACTACTTTTTTTAAAATGTAGCGACTGCAAACTACTTTTGAATTGTAGTCGCTACTTTGCTACTTTTTAAAAAATAAATAAATAAAAGCATACACCGTTTGAGGATTGACCGAAAAAATTCGAAAAATGGTTTACGTTAATAAATTAACTTATTTGAATATAGAATAGAACTAGGAATTATTGTCTTCGAATTTATTTGTTGCTTTTCCTTTTTGTTCCATTTTTTTTGCTAAAATTTGTCCTTTTTAGATTTTTTTTTACAATTTTTACGAATATTCGATGCAAGAAAGGATTCAAAAGTTGGAAGATTGAAAGAATTCAACCTTCATTTTTTTTTTTAAATTTACTTGTCAGGGAATATTTAGAAACATGAAAATTATTTGAAGGAATATAAAAATTATGATGTCAAATAAACCAATGACATCAAGCAGATAGAATGTATTTCGTCAAAATGATGTATCTAAGAATCAGCTCTTATTTTTATGGTTCTTATTTCTCATTGCGTCCATTTATTTCTTTATTTAAAAAAAAAAAAAAAAAAAACTTAAAATTAGTTTCCAGAAATCGCTACAAACTACAGTCGAACTCGTTTATAACGAGCTCGGATATAACGATAATTCGGATTTAACGAGGGAAATGAGAATATTTGGTTGGATCAATGTTAAGTCTATGGAACAGAATTCGTTTCTACCGAACAAGACCCGGTTTTAACGAGTAATTTCTTCTGTCTCGCAGTCTTTTTTTTCTCATCTTTCTAGTCTTATTCTTGTCTTATCTTCTTTTCTTTTTTTTCCCCCTGCGGTTCAATACTTTTGTCTGAAAAATTCCACCAGCATTCCAGTGTCATTAAATAAAGAACAGTATAAAATTAAATTAATTTATGTCATTAAAGTAAGTAATAGTTAAATTATAAGTACCGTAAAATGGGGTTAATCGGAACACTTTTCAGCTTTGATTGTAAAAAAAGCAGTTAAAAGATTTTTTTTAAATTTGATTTTTTGGGTAAAAACTTCGGTCTTGCTTTACTTTTGATATTCCAAGCAAAGACAAAAGATTTTGAGCAATTATTATTAAAATATATAGCAAATTATGGGTGTTCCGAATCACCCCGTTGATAGGGGTCAATCGGAACACTTGTTAAAATTTTTATTTTTTTCAATTTAATCTGTAATAGGTCTCACAAACATGAGTAATATTGATGGGGGAGAATAAGAACAGATAATTACTGTCAAATAAATGTATAATTTCAGTACCAGTAAACGTTTATAATTTGTGAAAATTCAAAATAATTTTGAACTTATGAAAAATGAAAAGTAATTTTAAGAAAAGCTTTTGAATTAAAATGCAAAGATTTAACATGAATGGAAGTCACTCATGTCGTCCACAAATATGTACTTGTCCTTAAAACTAGCAATTGTGACTTGGCTTAAGTTTTTTCATAACATCTCCTGGGATGAACTCTGCCTTTTCTTTAGTTTTTTGAAATTTCTGGGTTTCGGGGATTGTCCTGAAAGATTTTTTCGCTTATTCATCACTTTCTGTGTGCTGAACGTTTACTACATAAAGTCTATGTGACTTTCTCCCTTTTATTTTAAGTAAAAAAAAGTCTCCTGGAGAAAAAATCTTTTGAAATCTGTAACTTTTGTCATTCTAAGATCTAGTTGCTCACGAGAAGGGATAAACAGTAATAAATCCTTGTCCCTGTCTTCATTAGAAGAATTGGGGTTAGAATCTTGATTTTTCGAACAATTTCCTTCAAATAAGTTTGAATTGGAACAACAGAACTAAGTGTTCCGATTCACCCCGCAAATTTTTTTCCCATGGCATTTTTCAGAATTCTTCACTTTTATGACACAATTTATAAAAAATGTAAATTCTAATGTGGTATTCTGTTGTTCAGATACATGTATAATTGAAACATACCACTCATAGTTTTTAAATATAAGAAGGTTTGTTCTTGCATATGAAGTTTTGCAGTCTATGAAAATGTGATGTTTTCTAGCATTCAACGTGCAGCCCTCTTTAGAAGCCAGTAGCGTTGCCAGATTGACAAAAGTATTTTTTTCCTACTTCCTATGATCTTACCTTTCTAAAAAAAAATTCATGGCGAAAAATACCCAATAGTATATTTATGAAGAATTTCTTTGTACGGTTGGGAAGTTTTGTTCCGATTGACCCCGCTGTTCCTATACACCCCATTTTACGGTAAACTTAATTATTTGACCTCCCAAGCCCCCACCCCTTCTGGTTGCACGCTGGCCGTAAGGACCCGTTTATTACGAGCACTCGGATTTAACGACCAACATGTTACGGTCCCTTCGTGCTCGTTATAAGCGAGTTCGACTGTACTATTTTTTGTATCGCGCTACTCATTATTCTACTTTAAAAAAAAAAAAAAAATAGTGCACTACACTACAGACTTCTAAAAAATGTAGCTACTGCAGTAGTTTCGCTACTTGTAGCGCGCTACTTCTGACCACTGGTTAAAACAGACGTCTCAATTATCAATCCTAATCTGAGCATAGATTCACTCGGATAAGTTATATTATGTCTGAAATGGTGACGCCTGATTTTGAGACAGTTCATTCTTTCTTGGGGAGAAAGAGGAGTTTTTTATCATACCGGTAAAAGGCCAAAAGAACTATCGCAGTACATTGTTGGCCAAACATACTGATTTTCTCTACTCCTTTTAGCTAATGACATTGTTTAATTTGTCGATGATTGGTGTTCAAGTTTTCAGAATCAAACTACACGTATACACTAACGATCAAATCTTTGTGCATTTTTAAAACTTTTCCCAAAACGTAAATCATAACTGAATGCAGTTGTTTTTTAAAGAAATTGTTGCTTTAATGAAGGACGTATTCAAGCGTTTAGAATGGAGGTCTTTGTGTGCTGTGGTGTTTGAAAAAAGAGATGATTTAAAATTGAAAAATGTTATGATTTTACCATTACCTTTCCCTTTTAATTTAGTTAATCTATGCAGTTTTTTAGGATTTTCTCGTGAATTTGAAGGAAAGGTTTTACTTTCATTATCTAACACTACAAAAGAAGAAGAAATAAAGATCGTTTTAAAATTTTGAGCTGCTGCTATTAATTTTTTTTATTGCGAACTGAGTTCATACTTTCGAAAATGAGATTTTGAACGCGAAGAACAATAAAAGTTATAAATGCATTGTAGTGTCTTAATTATTTTTCTACGCGATAAGTTCGCATGAAATTCATTAATATTCTGGAAGTAATGAATAACATCCAGTTATATTTTACTACATGTTCGCTTTTTATTCATGAATTATTCATTATTATTTCTAATTTAGAAAATTAAACAGCCTCAAACATGTTCTTGGGACTGTACAAATTTTTCATTTGTTTGAAGGTGCAGTTAAGAGGAAAAAATTTAACGCCATTCTTTCGAAAAAGAGATAAGCTCCGTTTGTCAAACTTTTTTTTCTTTTTCAATTTTAATAACATGAATCCCGTTCTACATTTTAAGAACTTGCAAGAAGAAGTATGATTTTTTTTTGCACCCAATTGCTCAAACTAAGTTAACGGTGGTAAAAGCAACGGTGGTAAAAAGAAAAAAACAAAATTTTTGCTTGACATTTTTATGTAGTAATTATAAATAACATAATCTTTTTCTTGAGTTTATTTATTTATTTATTTATTTTTTTTTTGTGCTTGCTCTGCAAGTCTAATTTTATATTTAATTTACTTTCATATGATGCTATGCTTTTTTCATTTAGTTTTCGTCGTAAAATTTCAAAGTTCAAGAACGTTAGATTAAACCCTATTATATTTTAGAAACATGTCAAATGAAAAACTTACTGTTCTGATATTTCTGTTGAGTTTTGCTAATTACTAAAACATCTTGTCACTCACGAACTGAGGCTTTCATTTATTCTAATCCCATGGGTTCGCTTTCACTTTGTGTTTACCCCTGCATTAATTAACGTAATGTGCAAATTAAAAAAAAATAAAAGTAAAATGGTAAATTTTTACAAAATGAGGTGATTTCATTTTTGCATCTTGTCATTCTCATGGAAGAAAGCTTTTATAGTGAACCTCTTAAACAAGAACGACATCCAAAGCTCAGAACTTGTTGAAGATGGATATGACAAAAAAAAAAAAAAAAAGGATAGACCAATCGACACTTATTTTCTCTGCTTCAACTTTCAACTCTTATCTTAGTAATATTTAAAATTTGGCTTCATTTGATTTCGTTTTGCTCTATTTTAATTCAATCGATAATTTTCCAGAAATGTTTCATTTTTAAAAATTATTTTTTCTTACTTTGTTTTTCATCTGTATGGGGAAATACATTGAAAAAGTTTACTTATGAGCTTTTTTTTTTTCATCCTTTCTATTGAGCAATTCCATTTCTATGAAAACATCAATTGTCACATAAAAAAACCTACTAAGAGTTTTGTTACATGAATTTTATGAAGAACACGGACTCTCCCTACTTATAAAATGCATTTAAATTATGAAGATTTTCAGATACAGATACGATGTTTTTTGGCTCAGTAACCGGACGTACTTATGATATACTTTCCTTTCAGAGCAAATAATGTTATTTAAATATTGTTCTTGGAAATCTTGAAAATATAACTTCATAATATAGAAGTTTTTCTTCTGGATTGATTGCTTGAACTCAGTGGTTCTCAGTCTTTCTAATCCTACTTACCCCTTTTTGTATATCATTAACTATGCGTTCTCCCAACAAAACATTTTAGTTTTATCAAGCTGTGAAGTTGTGATAAATTCGTCAAAATTTAAGTATTTGCCTGAATTGAGGAAGAGGTAATTTAAATTAAACACGTGATTTTTTTTTTGTTGCAGTTTAAATAAAGGTTCTTGTTCTTACAAATTCAGACAAAAGCTTTTAATTATTAGACATAAAAGTCTTGGAAAATTATTAGTGGGAACGTTAGATTGGTTTTTTTGTACGGCGTTCATTAATATTTGGCTCAGCTTCTCCAAGTAGAGTCGTAAATCATCTTCACCATAAAGTCAGTTAAATTTAAAAACTATTTTCGTACAAATAAGTTGCCGTAAACCCCAGAAGTACTTCATGGTGGTGTCGACTAGGTCTTTGTGTTCTTTCTTAATACCAATACGGAAATTAATAGCGATACTTTAAATTCAACGTAGGATGACACGATATTCTTCAAATTTTTATCACAATAATAATAAATTCTAGCATGTATCCATAAAATATCCCATACTTTTGGGGAGTTAACAGCGTACGCCTTCCGAATTTTCGCGTACCCAAGGGGTACGTCTCCTCCCGATAGAAGACTTGTTTGCCTTCGAGAAGACGAAATTTCATTTTGGGGTATTGCAGGGAAGGTATTGCATTTACACTGAATCCCCTATTATGCATGCTAATTAATAATCAGGTTTACACAAGTGATCAGCAAATTCATTAGATAATCGGAAGGTCAATTGGGAGTTCAGGGTACGGAGAAAGGTTAAGCAGTAGTGTTCACAAGAAAGGGAAGACCGGAGTTCACCGCTCTCACCTTTCAGCTGGAAGCCTCATGATTGCCATTTCAGCACGGAGGTGGTGCAGATTCTCAGGTGGAGGTCAGTCATCCGAGATGCACAAATTACTCTGGAAGTCATGAGCGGCAAATCAGAGTAAAGGAAGAATGTTTTAGTTGCTCATAATTTAGTTGGAAATAGTTGGAAGTTTCGGTGCTTTTTAGAAAAAGTAAATAAGTTTTCAGCACTCGCAACATAGATGTTAAACTTTTTCGTTTTTGTAGGAACTTATCATTAGTAAACGTTTACTGCCGTTGACATTGCATAAATATTTTTCATCCTGCTACATTGACATTGGTCCACTTATTAACACTTTACTGCTTCATTGGAGTGGAGAGGTAGGATGTGTTACACAATGCATATATGAGGTACTGTCTGATTTTCTTAGGTGAAACCGTCGCGTATTTACGCATGCGTCAGGTCTTCTCTGATCTTACCAAAATAGGGGTGATAGGTAATATAACAATAAATGGAAGCATAATAAGAAGCATTTTGAGCCGTATCAAACAACGTAGAATGATGCTAATTTCAAATACATAGTTTTGTTGAATGTGTCAAAAGGATAGCAAATGCAAGTTTCAAATTGAAAACTCCGGAAAGTTCCCACTCACAACCCATCACCCCCTTTTTAAGTGGAATGTTTCGCAAGTGCTAAGCGCGGCTTTCACGGACGGACAGTACGAGGCCCCGATAATGTTTTGGGGAAGAGTTTAGTAATGGAAGTTTGTCGGATCAAGTACATTCAGGCTTCAATAAACTACTTGAAGTACTATTTTGTATAACGGGATACGAGCTTGGGCATATTGTAGCAAACTTTGTAAAGAGTTGTGATTTTTATATATTTATGTGTTTAATTTGTTTAGTTTTGCTAAATTTGGCGAGAATTGCATACATGTTCACTCGAAATTAGCTGATTTGTCGGAACTTAAAACATGTATGTGGGGTTTTGCCTGCTATGCACCATTTAACATTGCACTTATAGGGTTGGAGAGAAAGTTAATAATTTTTTCGTTTGCACATATAGCATTTGAGCCTGGCTTTGTTATTCATGGACATTATTTTTACTAAATATTTTTACTAAAATATTTTTAAAAATGTTAATGGGAAGCCCTAAAACTTTGATAAAGAAAAGAAAAATAATTGAACTGACAAATGTAGGAAAGCGTTTTTATTTTCCCGCTTCATTTATTTCATTTAAAGTTCGCTACTGGTATCAGTTATGACCTTAAGTTTGTTCATTTCTTCTTGTGAAGTTCGGTAGAAAGAGGAAGTGTTATTGCCGCTTCACTGTTTCGAATTACATTCTCAGCTGTATTGCGACGCTCACTGCAGACTCAGCCAATAACACTGACCGCTGTCATTATACTCTCAAGTCAGCTGTAGTTACCAGCTCTCGTTACCAGAGCTAAACTATAGAACTAGAGCAGATTTTGAAGCTGCACGATATGTTTGCTATACCTATTACTAACCTCTCTCATGAATATGTTGCGTAGCAATCATTACCAGCAGGCTTTGAGAATAAGATGAAAATTAGAATTCACAAAATTCCTCGTAAGAAGAATTAGATCTTTTTCTCCTTTTTGACGATTCCCCTCCCTTCCCATAAGATTTTTAGTTTTTTGCTGAAATCAATAAATTTTAAAGGAACAAATTGCTATTATGATTATGTGATTAAAAAAGAATAAATAAATAAGTAAAAAAAAGAAAAATAAAGAACATTACTGTATGGTTCAAAAATATTCATTTGAATTTTTCTGGCACGTTTTATATTGCAGCTTGCAGTTCTCCTGTACTACTTTAAACTAACCCTCTTTTATCTTTGTAAGGTGTAGGCTGAAAATTTCTTCTGTATGGATTTTTATTCTCTCTTTTTGGTTAATCTTATCGGACTCTTAGAGTCGAAGAACCTTTCCTTTAAGTTTCGAAGTAAAAAGTGTTAATTATCAGCTTCTGCTATTCTGCTAGTGAATTTAATGTATTGAATTGGAAATTTTCGGCACGATAGAGATGAAAACACGTGTCAATAAACCAGGTTAACTCGTCAGTATATTACAGTGTACTAAAAATGCCACTTTTGTGAACAGAACCATGCTTTTTCAGTATTTTTCAATCTAAATGGGTCTTATATTTTACTCTTTTATTCCTTCAGATTTTTTTTTTCTTTTTGGTATTTACGTGATTTAGCTGTGTTATTGCTTATTCTTACCATGATCCAGGACTTAATAGCAGAATCGACCGCCTAAATTAAGCTACTTTCAAGACATCACCGCAGATCACCCCTGCCAATTCAGTAATACAACGTGGATTTTAGTTATGGCTTTTTGGTAGTTAAAGGCTTGTTTTCCCCAAAATCAATTGCTATTACAGCACTTGCACACTTTTTCCTTTATACTTCTTCTCAAAGAGCTTATTAAAATGAAGCAAATGAGTATTCCAATATTTCTCTTCGTAATCAATAACAGCAGGGTTTCGTGTCAATTTATCATTTGCTAGTTTTTCCTCCGCTCCCTTGCTTCTTTGCTCTTTTTTTTCACTCTCTTCGTGCTCTTGCGAAATGAGGAAGTTTGATTATCTCCCCTTCATCCGTTCTCTCCCTCGCTCTTCATCCAGCGTCTTCAGGGATGCTGTGCGTTCTGCCTGGAATGAAGGTTTGTCAGAATTAAATTAATTCATTGAATTTCTAATAGCTTTCCATTATGTCTGTAATTTTTAAAGAAATGCTTTTAGCCTGCTATGGCGTGCAATCGTTTTATGATTATTTATCAATTTTTCTCCGGACTTTCTTATCGCGAGATTTTTACGGCAGATTTTTTTTTATACCACAAAATATATTATCTCTGTCAATCTCGATTAAAGTATCGCTAAAATCGCACTCTTTTTAAGTTAATGGTAAGATGTATGTGTATTTACAGCTAGATTGAGTTGTTCATAATTTAACGAATAAGAGGCATTGAGAAAAATGTATCTTTTTAATTTCGAACGAAACTTTTCATGTGTGCTTAAAGTTTTATTCTTGTGAAAAATGTTAATTGTTACTGATATATAAAGCAAGATTTCAAATAGGTTTCGAATTTTAGGGGGGATTGTTCCTCTTTGGCCCAGGTTTTAAGGGAATTTTCTATATTTAAGGGAAAAATTTCACAAGTTTCATAATTATTAAACTTTTTTATACTAAGCTGTGTAATTTACCTGTCCTGTTTTTCGATTCAACTACGGATTTTTAGTTACAACATGATTTTAATCAGTAATAAGTGTCTAAAGTAGGCCAAGCAAACCAATGAAGTCTTTTAATAAAACAGTAATAACTATTGAGCCATATTAGCAAAAAATCTTTAAAACAAAAATATGCAGAGCGGAGTGCTGATAAAAAATGGCAAAAAGTGTTAAGAAAATTACAGCAAAGCTGTATAATTCATAAACCACTGGAAAATCCGAATTCCTGATACGTGAATTTTCTGATTAGGTAAACGCTGAAAACGCGTCACATATTGAATGAAATAAGGTTGCAAGTGCAAGAAATGAAAAATTAAACGTTCAGTTTACTTCCGTTACTTTTATAACATTTATTTTCCTTGTTTCTCAGTTTTTGCTTGGAATATTTACCTATCTGTAGGGTACGTTGAAGTAAAGAGAAACATCATTTCAATGTGCCTACTTATTACTCGTAGATTCTTCCATTTCTTTTTGATGAATTGAGACTTAAAATTTGGAGCATTATGTCCAAGACTTACACTCTGTGAGAGTACATTGGATATGCACATTTTTTCCTTTTACTCCAACTAACTTTACTTAATCTTTTTACTTGATTTTTTATTTATGATAAAATAAAAGATATGTACTTAATCTTTTATTCATGTTCCCAGGCCCGTCCTTTAGGGGGGGAGGGGCAGGGGGTCAATTGCCCCCCCCCCTGGCTTTGAGAAGTCAATGTATTTACATATAAAGGGGCGTCGTTTTTGCTATTTTCCGATGAAATTGCGTTGTGTTTGCACCCTTTGCCCCCTGGAAAAACTTGAAATGAAGTCCCTGCATGTTCCTTAGACTTCATTCACTAGCGTGCACCCACTCATAGGTGTAATAATGGAATTTGTGTCCTTTTAACCCAAAAGACTCAACTTAATCTTTTATTTATGTTAGACTTAACTCACGAGTGTGTACCCACTCATAGATGTGGTAATGGAATGGTTTCTATTTACCCCATGTTCCCTTTTACCCCAACTGATTCTACTTAATCTTTTTATTTATGATTGAATAAAATATATCTGTTTAATCTTTTATTTATATTACCTAGGCTTTGCTTCACTCATAAGCAGTTTACTTTAAAAATGTATCATAGGTGTGACACTGGAATTTTTTGCCAATTACCCCTTGTTTCCTATTACCCCAACTGACTCTATTTAATCTTTTATTTATTTTGCTGATAATTCTAGCGTTCTTTTCCCGTATCAACTTTATGTTTTAGAAATTTGTCTTACCTTCATTGAACGATAAATATCCTAAACGTTCGGCAAAAATATGCAATTCACTCGAAGCAAATAACTCTAAGTTCTTTTTGGAGTCTATAACGCATTACCTTTTACTGCGGGTTTATAATTAATAGCTTTCTCAGAGTGAAGTAAATTTTCGGAAGAGCGTTGTCCAATCCTGGGTTTAATTCCCAACTGAGTCTGAAAATTGAATGGCTCTTGTCTTTTGTCTGGTATTTTCTGAAGGAAGACAAGAGCCAATCTACCGTTTGTTATTCTGAATTCGTCTCTTGAGAAGAATAAAATCCAGGGCACTGGGATTGATTCTTGTATTCATACCGATAAAAAACTGTGTGTTGAATTCTGAGAAAAATAGCTGGGACATAAAACGAAATATCAATTTTACACGATATTGCTAACCAGATAAAATAATTTTTCTTGTTTTAGCACTTAAGTTGAAATATTTTCTTTGTAAATTTATATCGGTTGTGTTTTATGTGCCGATATTTTAAACTTTAAGGACATGTCGTGTACCACTTGATATGCCACTTTTATTTAGTGAAACACGGTTTTGTTCTTGGTTTCACTTTGATGATAATTGAAGGGGCAAGTGGATAAAGGTAATATGTGACTTTTGAATTTCGCCGTTTTACACAAATTCAAATTAGTGTGTGTTCAAATGTGTTAATTCAAAAACACAATTGAAAGGGCAAGTGAATAAAAGTGATATCTGATAATTTTTTTAATTTCTAGAAAAAGCTTTAAAAAAATATATAAACCTTATTACCTTCATTAATGGTAAAAAGTAAGTTTTTCAAAAATTGTCACATATCACCTTTATCCACTTGCCCCTTCAATTGCTGGTTTCACTCAAATGTGATAACTGCCCAGGTAGCACAAAAAACGTTTAAACGTTTTATAAACGTTTTTAATCCGTTGTCACAACGTTAATAACCATTTTACAACCTTTAAAAAACGAAGTGTGCTACTTGGGTGTTGGATTCTCTGTTATGATTATTGTTGGTTTCTGGTTTATGAATATTGTTAGTTTCACTGTAATGGTGATTTTTATTTTAATGAATTCTCAAATGAATGGCTTTAGTATCGAGGATGAATGGTATTAATTGAATAACGTTTCTTCATGATCCGCATTCTTATATTTTTGTTGTAGTTATTGCTCTGTTTCTACTTATAGTACCACTAAAAGTTTAAACTGAAAACCCTACCTTGGGACCTAGCTGTTAAATGCTTACATTGCACTAAAACTTTTGAAGTTAGGATTTTTAACCCCTGACGCAACAATGAAGGGAGTTATAAGTTTGACGTGTCCTTGTATCTGTTTGTGGCACCCTACAGCCTAAACGGATGAACCGATGTTGAATTTTTTTTTTCATTTGAAAGGTGAAGTGATCGAGAGTATTCGTAGCTACGTCGCGTCTTCAAATGACATTAATTAACAAAGATATTAATTAAAAACCTCTAAAATGTTTTTCGCAATTGTAGAAGTGAAAATATACTGGAAAATTTTAAACAATAGTACCAAAAGAAAGCAAGAAAAAAAAATTCTGCTTTAGGTAAGATGTGTTTTGAACTTCCATCTAATTTTACTAGTAAGGATTCTTTCCTTTTCCGTGTTTACCATATCCTCTCGAAAACAATTGAATATATTTAGATTTAAAATGCTTTATGACCAGAGAAGTTCGTTCAATATAAGATCAGCAATCAGGCTCGGGGGTTGTTTAAATTTTTAATTTAATCTTAGTTCTTATTTAAGTTTTCTTTTACAAACAAGAACGTATTTAGCTTTTTCCCTGTTTTAAATATGAAGCTCAAAGTAATATGTATTTTTTTTTTCCAAATACGAATTTTCGGTTTACGAATTTTGAAGTAATTTCATTTGGTATTATTAGGTTATTTGTGGCTCATGCTCTAAGTTGTTATTAGTAGAATCATACGAGAATAGTTAGAGAAACAACTAGAAAATTTTTTCTAAGAATTTAATATTGAAACAGTTTTTAGATTTCGGTCAATAATGTTTCTAAAAACGACGTTGCCGTTGATTTTTGGTCGCTAACTCTTTATCTTTTGTATGCTAATTTTAAAAATATGAGTTTATTGTTTTTGGTAATTTTATTACATTGCAATCACACAGCGACATTTTTGCATAACCTTTTTTTTTATGTGTGTAAACTTTAACTTGTATCATGAAACTTATGATACGTTGAAATTCTACATTCTATTTTTTATTGCTTATTGCTGATCCCTTAATTTACAACACCAAAAAGCGAATGAATGCGGATTACATGGGAAAAAAGAAAGATTGAATTAATTGATGTGATCTTAAGCTTAGTTCGCTCTCCGACTGATTAATAATTACAAGTTATACAGCCATTTAATAAACGACCTTCTTTACTTTCCTTTTGCATTAGTTTCATTTTTTCTTCCTAATGTAATCTTTGAGGCAAAAAGATGCGGAAGTATGCTTTCCCATTTCCAAAATTTTGTTTCCTTTAAAGTTTTACGTATCACAAACTACATTATAGATCGGCTGAGAAGTTTGTGGCTGCTTTTAAAATGCCATTTCAAAATCCTACTTCTACTTAGAAGCAACTTCAAAATCCTATCAGCGATCGCTCCTCCGATCCCTGATACTACACGAATGTAACGACTCCAAATTGCTCCGTATTTTTATTATCGTTTCATAATTTTCCCTTTTTTTTATATTTTTAAACTTCAACTCTTTGGAGCAAAAGTAAACTGCCTGAATGCACGCGACATACCTAAAAAAAAAAAAAAAAAAAAAAAGAGAATTTGAATACTTTGAAATCTCCATGGTGGTTTTCCCAACTGCATTCTGTGCACCTCTTGTGGTCGATATTGGACACGGAATGTTCGCAGCTGTTTTCGCTTCTTTATGCTGCCCTGAAACGCGTTCATCTTTTTGCATGAAAGGAATCGGATAAAATACGAATAACCTTCCGTTTGAGTATCTTGAGGAGAACGTTCGATAACCTTTCAAGTGAAAGGAAAGCTGCAGCTGCCGAGGACAGTTGGCTACGGGCTTCTTTTTGCGTTCTTTCGGACCTGTAAAAAATGTCAACACCTTGCCGTCTCTATATAAAGTATTTTAAGTCTTGCGTAAAATCTGTACCTCAGAACTAGACTAACGTAAGTCCATTTTTGTAACTTTTCAGGAGAAGGGAAAACGATTGTCGGAAGTAACAATTGTCGGTATTCGCGCTCTTTTAATGCTGCGAAATAATTGTAGAGGAATTTGTTATATAGAATACCGTTCTCATGGGTCGATGCAGAATAAGATTCTACATACTATTCACTAATAAAGTCAAAATTGCCATTTTTGGACTTACGTCGTTTTGGCTCTGAGGTACAGAAATATGTCCCCTGTTAAAGTGCTTTTGCGACAAATAAATAGATAGCGAAATAAATCAGGGTCATGTTTTCTGGTACGAAGATGAATGAAATACTGCAGTTTTAAGGATTCAAATGCGAAATTTTTTCGAAATATTTCTTTCATTCGGTGTTCATGAAATATATGGACGTGACAGATTCTTCTTTTGGGTAAAACAAGTAGAATTTTAGACCATTCAATGGCGAAAGTAATTTACGGAACTTCGAAAACGATTTGTCGAATGAACTTCTGGATACGATGCATTGATTTTAAATCGGCCTTAAATTATTTTCATACTAGAGTGACTACTTACTTATACTTTATTATTAAATGTCATTGTAAATTCATTTATATTAGCAACTTGTTTAACGTTTATTAGCTTTTAAGCATTTAGTTCTTATTTTTTCATTGTTTATGTTGAAATAATACGAATTTAAAAAGTAGTTTCGTGAACATCGCTTGCTTGATACGGGATATTGATTTATTTTTCTTTAATTGGTAACTTTGGTGGTTAATATTTGTTGGGTTTCGAAATAGTCTTCTTTTCGTAAGTACGAAGAAAGAAAAAAAGCGTTTTTTAATATCTGTTTTCTTTAAATGTAAAAGAATGTCAACTTCTGTTACTTATTTTTGCCGAAAAAAGGCCACATTTATGAACTGAATTCTCACAACTTTGTTGGTTTCTAAACACACTGTAAACACGCGAAAATGCACACTATTTATCGCAAACTCCTTAAATACTTTGATGTGTGCAATTCTGAATTTTTCAATAGTAAATTTCTAAAGTTCAAGTTCATAAACAGACGACCTATGTTGCTTTAATAAATAGGAATTACTCTCACATGTTGTTGTGGTATTACTCAAAAGATTAGACTTGATAGCACTTGCTATAGTGCTCCTCTGGTAAGTTGACCTCCGACATTCATATCTACCCTTTTTTCGGTAATAGTGAACAGTAATTGACTCTGAATTGAGTAGGGTTTTCTTTTGTTGTAGTTTTTGAAAAGTATTCCAATTCAAATTCGCTGCACTTACCCTTTCCTATGATTCGAAAGATAAGTAAATATTGTCAGCTAATTTAAATTGAAATACGTTTAAATTGCCTTGTTAGCTAATTTAAATTGATGTATCTTAAGCGGTTTTGTCTTGTGCAAAACCTGAAAAAACATTAATTTGTTTAAAACCAAAAGAAAATATAGATTGATGTGAATTGCCACCTGAAGTCAAGAAAACAAATTGAAAAACCTTAGGTCCTGTGTTTCTCAAAGACCAAAAAATTGGAAAATGAACCAATAATGATTATGCCTTGTTTATTTTGTTGACTTGTGCGTCACACTAGTTTAAAAAATGAACTTTAGTCCCCACTGATATTTGTTTCTAATTGCCATCTTTTCTCTTTCCAGGCCGTCATCAACAGCACGATCACTCCGAACATGACCTTCACAAAAACTTCTCAAAAATTTGGGCAATGGTCGGACATCAGAGCTAATACGGTGTATGGCTTAGGCTTTGCGTCGGAACCCGAGCTTAATAAGGTATGGATTATTATGTTATTGCGTCTTGAATGAAGTAATATCGCGAAAATCGGAAGTTCATATTTTTTGTACTGTTGTTGAAATTTCAAGGGAATCATTTCAAAAGGGGAACAACAATAATAGTTTGGATTGTTGTAATTGTTTAATTTTTATTCAAGGTGTATGAGATAGATAATTGAACTGCGTATGAAATGAACAAGCTTTCAAGACACTGCAGACACTTGTTTCGGTTTCTCATGGAACCGCTTTTTTAAGGGAGCTTATGGGAGTTGTAGATCTTCGGCAAATATTACAAATGTACGCAACATTAATAATCTAAACAATATATATGTCTTGCAAATTTGCTTTTGTCAGATGTCTTTTCACCCATAAGCTCACTTTTGCATTTGAAAACGGTGGATCTCTAAAACCCGAAGCACGTGTCTGAAAAACAGGGTGTCAATGATTTAAATCAATTGATTTAAATCAGTGATTTAAATCGCGATTTAAATCAATTGATTTAAATCAGTGATTTAAATCGCGATTTAAATCAATTGATTTTTTTAAAAAAAATCATCATCATCAAGGGGGGGGGGCAGTCTTTATTAGTAGCTGAAATGGAACATATTCCAGCTTTACAAAACAAAAGCAAAATAAAGAAGGGGGGAGGGCTGAATGAAGTGAGGATTGGGTTGAGCTTCCTGCCCCATTTGATTTTTATCCTAGCTAGTAGACAGGATTATTTTCAGATTGGCTCCTAACACTTTTTTCTGGGTTTCTTACTGGTGAAGCTTTACTTCAAAGGTGTTTTTGTATTTTTAAAAACTTAAAGGTAAGTTGTTCACAAATAAAAATGAATTAAAAACTGAAATTCCTAATTTTTTTTAAAAAATCAAAAAAATCTGATTTAAATAAAAAAGATCTGATTTAAATCAAAAAAATCCGATTTTTTTGATTAAAAAAAAAATCATTGACTTTTTTACACCCTGCTGAAAAATATTTTGCAAAGTTGTGCATTTTACTTTTCTTTTATTTATCTATTTCATTTCAGCTCAAAGGTATTTATTTCCCCCGTGAAGTGTTTCTTTAGCGAAAATTATTAAAATTAGTTTGCCAAAGTGAGTTATATATTGTTTTCCCTTTATTTTAACGTTTTTTGATAGTATGAGGAATATTAGTATAGAGAGGCGTGTTTAGCATCTCAAAATATTGCAATAGCTGTTCTGCTGTGCGAAGCACAATAGTCGTATCTATACTTTTTTACAGTACTGGGTTATTGTTACCAGGTGGTTCTTTGTAACGTATTTTACCAAAATACGATGTTTTATGGTTATTTGTGAACTGGAAATATTAAAAAAAAATTCTTTAAGAGTACCTGCTGCATCAAATATATAGAGGCACAACAATGTCTCAGTTTGAGATCGTCTGTTCATATTTTTTTTGCTCTTAGCACGGCATGGGGATTTATATTTAGTCTTAAAGATTTCCGATTCAATGAGGCTCAAACTGTTCCCTTTGTTAAAATAATTTTGAAGAAAGCCGACCTGAATCGAAATAACGATTATTGTCATTGTGTCCATGTAAATTTTTTCCTGTTTCAACTGAAACATAAATGAGGTCGTCAAAGTTCTTCGAGTTACCAGAGTCGCACTAAAGGACAGCTTCAACATGTCAGTACCGATTTTGTCATGTAATATACCAATTTTGTTTAATTTTACCCGTAATAAAATTTCCGTACAACGATTTTATTTTCTAAAATCATCTGCTGCATTCCCGCGCTGCTTAAATATATCAATTTCGAGTACGAACTTCACATTAAAGTGGAGGTATTAATGAATAGAGAAAGCATTTAAGGTGATCGTTAAATATCACGTCTATTAATTACGCTATTTTTAATTCGCCATTTCCCAAAAGAACTACCAAAATACCTATGTCACCGTAGTTTGTGCTATTTCAGTTCTTTGATTTGTTACAGTGGGAGCAAAAATGTGTTTGTTGGCAGTAAAATGCTTGGAGAAAGACTTCTTTTATTGCATTTAACGGTGCCTATTTTATTTACTTGTCTCTTTTGTGACAGCAGATTTAGTTTAAGATTTTCACATTGTCTCTTATTGGAGTTTGATTAATGTTGATTTTAATTTTAACGTCTAATGCGAATTCACTGGCTACTGAAAACAAATATTATTAGTGTTTCTTGATACTGCATTTAACTCTCATATCTGTTTGACGAGTAGTTAGGTTGTTCATCTATATAAAAATCCTCGGAATGAAAAACAAAAGTTTAATTTTTGGAAATAATGAAGGTTTTATCAAAGAGAGTAATGAAAATTCGAAGACATTAGGATATTTAAAATTCTGTCGTGACTAAATCTTTCTTTGGAGAAAAATGCAAAGCTCTTAAATTATTTGAAGTTGCAAATAAGTTCGAATTCCATAAGTAACATTTCTTAATTCTAATTCAAAGAATAGCTAACTATAAGTCTAATAGTTAGCTCTTTTCAAAGCATTTTTATTGTAAGATAGCTGAATGCTTCAAGCCGCTCTTAAGTGAAAAATTCATTTGCTCTTTTTTCGCGGTAAGAAGGAAAATGGCTCTACCGTCATTTAAAATTATGTTCTTAACACATCGGAATAGGATTCGCTTGCTTTAGTTTAGTTTATTAAAGTACTGTTTTGGAGGTAGAGATGGCAGCACTATCTTCCTTTTGAATTTCTCATGCATTATGAATGTATGGCAAATACCATGAATGTATGAAGCAAAATAATTTTAAAATATATTTCGAATGTACTTTTTTCTCAGTTAGTTAAATCATGAGCATTTTTGATGCCGATGTTTGAATAATTAAGATGCATCAGTGGCGTAGATAACGTCCCTGATTCCTCTTAATTTTTCTTTTATTATTATTTATAAGTTTTTCGAACCATTTTCTTGGCACAACTTCTCAGAGTCGCACTTGCCCAAGATTGGCGGGGAAGGTGGATATTTAGTAGGGTGCATCGAAAAAACGTTTATTTTAGCTTCAAATTTCTAACAGTGTGGAAAAGTTGCCTTATATTATTGTCAGTATGTGTACAGCATTTCCAGGCCGTCATTTAGGGGGGGGGTCATTTCCCCCCTGGCTTTGAGAAATCAATGTATTTACACATAAGTGGGCGTGTTTTTTGCTATTTTCCGATGAAATTGCATTGTGTTTTAACACTTTGCCCCCCCCCCCCCTGGAAAAACTTGAAATGACTTCCCTGATCATTTCACTGATGGGTTAGTGTCTTCAATAGCCTCTAAGTCTGTTCTTATACAAATTTGTTATTTTCAATATTTATGAAAAAATAAGAATTCGGATTCCTTATTTCTGATGGTGCCGCAAAGTTGCGATGTGGTATTTTTAGAGCGTGTGTGAACTTTTATTCATGTGGGTCTCTCAATTTCTTCAGTTATCTAAGGGGCCGTTCACTATATGAAATTCGATATATAAAAGGAATTTCGCCGTGCAATATTTTTTAATACAAAAAAAAAAAAAAAAAAAAAAAAAAAAAAAAAAAAGCGCTCCGGAGACGATTTTTTTTTTCTGATGAAAATTGTTAACTTAAGAAGGAGTGCTATTATTATATATCTATTTATTTTCTAAAGTATATTTGTTTATTTATTTTTGATTCTTAGCAACTGATTTCAAATAAAATCCGAGGTGCTTTATTTTAACTCTAAAGAACTAGGTACGAACGAATTAATTTGTTCATTATTTTTGTATTTCCTTATTTTTAATAAAATGTATTTATTTTTATGAACTTATTATTTTTATTTATTCGTTTGTTTATTTATTTTCATTATTTACTTTTATTTTTGAAAATGATTTAATTTTTTATGAAAAAAAAAAAAAAAACAGCTGCGTTGTTTAAAAGTAGCAATTACTTTATTTGCTCGTTTATTGATTTTTTAAGCATCTAATTCATCGGATAAGAGAGTTATATTTTGTTTTCAGAAATAAGCTTTACATTCTTAAAAAGTATGTTTGATATAACTTTTAGCCTTAGCTAATTAACGGAATATTGATCAGATGCTAGAAAGTCAATGTTTGTATACGGGAAAGTAGGCTCGTTTAGTTCTGTACTGAACTTCTCGTTTTATAAATCACTTGACAAATTAAAAAATATATATGTCTATCAAAGAAACCATTACGAAGTTTAGTTGTTCAGCTCAAGTCTGGAAATACATCGGGTCAACTTATAGATGGCAGAAGGTTTTTCTTTTCAGCATTCACGTGCTTAGTTAACGTTTTTACCCCGTGGACGAACTCGCCCCACCTCACCCCTTGTTAAAATTAGTATACATTCTTATGTTTTATTTCTACAGAAATCCGAAAAGGTGAAATGTATAAGTGTGTATTTTTGGCAAAAATATGTTAGAAAATATAGGGTAAGAATAGTTATAATACAGGGTGTCTTTTAAAGAACTCCGAGGTTTTGAGGCAAAATATTTTAATGAAGTAAAAAATTTATATAAATGTTTTATACATGATTGGAAAGGTCATATTTTCAAGTTTTTTTTGAACAATTTAATGAAGTTCAATATGAGCTCCGTTAGTGGCACGGCACACAGCGTAACGGTATTCCACGTCTTCCCATGTCCTCAGCATGTCTGGGGGTCGAGCCTTGAGATGACCAACGTTACGAATTTTCTCCGCATACACGGGATTCTTGATATGCCCCCAGAAGAAAACGTCCAATGGAGTCATATCAGGGCTCCTTGGGGACCGTGGAATAAGCCCTTTTATTCTAATCCAGCTGTTGGTCAACGCCTCCGCAGTGCTGCCAACTGGATGAAAACATTCCCAATTGTTATGAGCAAAACTTGATTAGCCACTCCTATCTGGCAAATTAACTACATTTTGCTATCTCTTATACATAATAAGATATGGATTTTTAAAACCCTGGAGCTCTTTTATAGACACACTCTATATTGAAGATATAGTTATAATATATCGCTATTACAATATAATATAAATATCTCACTTGTGCGTCTTTTAAACACCCTAGAGAAAAATTAAAGGAAATAGCCTCCTCCCCTCCCTTAATTTGCTCTTCTTTTTCAAAATACAGTAATCCCTCGTTATATCGCGCTTGTTGGAAGACCATAAAAAAGCGCCAAATGAGAGAAAATGCGATATAACCAAGGTCACACAAAAAATATCAATTCAATTAACGTATAAATTAATGACAAGTGCAATTACAAAAAACATATTTTTTTCATTATATTAGGACGATGTTATGAATAGAAATAAAAGAAAATTTCCTTACTAATTGTACTTTAAGATAAAAATAATAATTTAAAATATTGCTATTGTTTTATGTTGGAATACGAATCGAAAGTTGCAGCTTAAACTGCAATGAATTTAGAAACATTGTTCAGAAGCATGAAACCATTTCAAAAACATGGAATTCAGAAACACCAATTTTGTTATTAATTTAAAGGGAAAACGAAACATATTTTCTGAGAAATGTAACCTTTTCCCCCCGTGATGTTGAATGTTAAACAACGTTTTTCTTTTTTTTTAGCAAAATTTTTCGGGAGACAGAAAATAACCGCATTATATCCGAATGAGAGATATTACGAAAGGCTGTGTGACGAGGAGTTACTGTACTTGCATACCTGCCAACTTGTACGTTTTGGCCGTACAATGTACGTTTTTTTGCCATATTGTACGATCGTACGATAAAGATGAAAAATCGTACGTTTTTTAGATTTTTCATCAATTCCAAAGCTTTTTTTTTTCACATAACTAAATTTCAACTTCTCAGCATCTTTAAAATTCAAGCCTAAACTTCGTCATATTTCAGCACTGAGCGCGGAAAACTGGTTCGCGTGGTTGAGACTGCAATCCTTTTGCATCGTGCAAACATTATAATATTTGAGAAAATTTAATTTTACATTAACATATGCTATCTTAGGTTATCACAATTAATTATTTATTTTAATAATTTATGAATTTTTTCCTCCCCATTTTACATGCTTACATTTTACCGGCGATTCACGGAAATAGTTTCTTTTGTTTACCATTTCAATCGCCAATCTTGTCAGTGTTTTAATATTTTTGATTGTTGGAAGTTATTTTGACATATTGCTATGTTAGATGCACTTATTGCATTTTTATTTATTTTTATAATAAGCAGATAAATTTATTTAAAAAAAAGCATCTATAGTCAACGAAAAATTGCTTCCTGTGTTAAGATTTCAGTCCTTTTGCATCTTGAAAGTATTTCAATGTTTTTGACAATTGGAAGGTATTTTAACGTGGCTACTGAAGACTATTGTATTTTATTTAATTTATTTTTTATTATTCATGTTTTTTTTTTTTTCATTACCAACATGCTTATATTCAATACATACTTCATAGAAAATTGCATAACTGCAATGAATTTATTCAATTGAAAATCTAAGAAAAGTTAAAATGTTAATTAAAATAAAAGATAACTGCTGAAAAGTGTCAGTGATATAATTACAATAATTTATTTAATGTCTGATTTTTATCAAGAAATAGGCTATATTGTCTTAGTACGGTTTCGTAGAGAAAATTGTAAGATTTTCTAAGTAGACATGTTGGCAGGTATGTACTTGTACTTACATACTAAATTTACAATGATAAGAGCAGGCTGATTGAAGTTTTTGTTTATTATTATTTTTTAAGTTTTTTTTTGCGTTTAGTGGTTACTGAGGTTCATCCTCCGAAATTTTGAAAACGAAAAGATTCAACCGAATAACAATGTTAAGAAAAATACAAAGGAGTAAAAGATAACGAAAGACCCAAAACGGTTTTTTGCTTTTATATTCTCTGAAACATAGGTATACAGGGTGTCCACTCCAATCGTGGACCAATAGCTAATTTCTAAACCGTTAGAGATAAGCATATAGTTTATTTAGGAAAAAATCTCCAAATTTTGAAAGGAATTTTGGGTCTATTCAATGTTTTTCAAAAAATCAAATTTTGAAAGAGTTACGAAATTTAAATTTTTATACAGCCCCCCAGTCCTATCATTCACATTTAGTAAAACATTCTTGACACTGTAACGTTTAAAACTAAAAAAAAATCACTCCTCTACGACAAAAATTGACCGAGTTATGACGTTTTGAAAAATCAAGATTTTGCATTATTTCATGACGTCATCGAGAGATCACTTAAGGGACCGTACGCGAAATCCTTCAAAATCTTGATTTTTCAAAACGTCATAACTCGGTCAATTTTTGTCGTAGAGGAGTGATTTTTTTTTAGTTTTAAACGTTACAGTGTCAAGAATGTTTTACTAAATATGATTGATAGGACTGGGGGGCTGTATAAAAATTTAAATTTCGTAACTCTTTCAAAATTTGATTTTTTGAAAAACATTAAATAGACCCAAAATTCCTTTCATAATTTGGAGATTTTTTCCTAAATGAACTATATGCTTATCTCTAACGGTTTAGAAATTAGCTATTGGTCCACGATTGGAGTGGACACCCTGTATAATTGTTTTGTGTTTCATTTCTTAGTTGTAGCGGACTGCTCATGTCAATCATTATAAAGGGTCATTCCATAGTGACTAACGTAACATTCAGAGCTGATTTTGTGACTGTTTTTACGTGTAACTTAAAGGATAAAAAATATTTTTTAGTAATGCTGGTGGATTTACAATGCACATGCTATCTATGTATCATTTCTGCTAAGAATTTAAAATAAAATGATTGACAGTAGATATTTTTTCAACCAAAATAGCAGCGTGACTAACGTAATATTTTTGCAACCCTGAAAATAAATGCTCATGTTGTGAGGCAAAAATTTCTCAAAGTTTAGCAAGTGTTAAAAATTGAATGATATATTCGAAAAATGTGTAAAGTTGGCTTTTAAAAATATAAAACACATTTATTAAATCTTAATTTTTTTTAGTCTTAAGCGTCACTTTTACTCAAGATGGAGTGTGACTAACGTAACCATCGAATAACAAACAGTAAACACACTACAAACTATTTATTATGGCTAATCTCAGTGATAATTACAATACTTTTTCAATTTTTTTTAACTTCTTATGTTGTATGATTTTTATTTATTTATTTATTTTTTGATCTTTTCTCACTTCGGTATTTTTTTTTCTTCGGCTGAGGTTGACATTTCTATCGAATTCCTATGGCTGGTAGTTGTAAATTAGGTAATACAGTACCTTTCTCAGTTATCCTTCGGAATGAGAAATTTAGCTCATAAGAAATTTCCCTATTTCCCTCTCTCGGAATTTTGAAATAACTTCAACAGAGCTTAGAGAAGCATGTTTTATTGATACGCAAATTGGATGGAAAAACGGGGGGGGGGGGACCCGAGTTGGAAACCTCCCGAGATATTTAGTAGGTGGATATTTAGTAGGGTGCATCGAAAAAACGTTTATTTTAATTTCAAATTTCTAACAGTGCGGAAAAGTTGCCTTATATTATTGTCAGTATGTGTACAGCATTTCACTGATGGGTTCAATAGCCTCTAGGTCTGTTCTTATACAAATGTGTTATTTTTCAATATTTATGAAGAATATTTAAATTTTATTTCAATATTTATGAAGAATACTAGAGTTAAATATCTCTAGTTTTTTTATTATTCCTATGGCTGGTAGTTGTAAATTAGGTAATACAGTATCTTTCTCAGTTATCCTTCGGAATGAGAAATTTAGTTCATAAGAAATTTCCCTCTCTCGGAATTTTGAAATAACTTTAACAGAGCTTAGAGAAGCATGTTTTATTGATACGCAAATTAGATGGAAAAACGGGGGGGGGGGGGGGAACCCGAGTTGGAAACCTCCCGAGATATATCGGTGTTGAAATGCCTCTTATCTCGAAACTGATTGCATTTCTTTGGAGTGGCTCAAGCTCGAAAATATGCAAAAAAATTCCTGCCCTGTTCTGCTGACAGGATAGGATCAACTCCAATTTGGCGAGTTGTGGATCTGAATTCAATATTATTTCTATTCTCTCGCCTTTTCTACTGCTTGCTCGCTGCCTTGTGAAGATGGAAAGACTCGAATGGAATGAGATATCTTCCGTTCTTTTGCAGGGCTTTCTATTACGAAGGGTATGAAATGGTTTGTCTGGGAAAGGGTTTTGTAATGGGGTTTAAATGCCATCAGGGTTTTAGAATGAGGTATGTCATTGGGAAAAGATTAGTATCGCCTGTACAGCAGTTGATGTATTTTTGTCCTGCATGAAATTGTCTTGCGTTTGATTATTGTGGTACATTGCTCCTCATATGATATTCTGCGATTTTTTCGATCTATTAACATTGATCGATGCATGAAGATCTACACTATTGAGGTTCAATCGGGTTGTTTAAGACACGTCTTTTCAACCTTCTCGAAAACTATTTAAAAAAAGAAGAAACAAAGAAAAATAGAAGAAACATAACAAATACTTCAGAGGAAAGAAATTAAAGCACATATTAAACGAAGTTATTTTTTTAGATAGTAAAACATTGTAAGATCGCGTGTACTCTTTTCTTTTCTTTCGTCAGAAAGGATAGATCCCGAAAATGTCATATAAATCGTTCAAACTGAGAGTACATCTTTTTTTTGTATTTTGATGCCCCATAGGTTTTGAAAGGAAAGTACGTGTTTCCTGTGCCTTTTTGATAGAACTCTGTGGTTGGAGGATACCCTTTCTTCGCTGCGTAAAAATGGATTTGAGGTGTTAAAGTACTCAAATACTCTTTCTTCACTGCTCAGAAATATAGCTGAGGTTATAAAGAACTCCCTAACTTTGTACCGTGGACATAAATTCTTTTTCTTCGTCGATCTACAGCCGGTTTTTGAAAGAGCTATGTAGAAAGAACTATGGTTTCACCACTTCTTTTTGGTTGTGCAAATATTGAAATAAAGATGTAGTTGGCTTTTTTTGTGACGCCTAGAAATTTAATTTCGTAGGAATTTGTCCTTAGAAAATATATTTGGAAAATGTTTATCTTTACTTAGTTATATTTTCATGTTCTGCAGAAGGAATCTTTGAAATTCTGAAACAAATCTGAAAAATTTTAACGCACTTTTTTCAAAATTTTAACACACTAGTGACTAGCGCGAAATTTAGAAAACATTTTACGCAAAAGTAACTGATATCTGTATTGAGGTTGTAATTATTTTTTTTCTTTCTCGCACTTTATGGATATAATGCGAATTATTTAAATGCATGTAAGTATTTCATTCGTTGTTTATTGAATATTATTATAATAAATTCCAGTCGGGATTTTTTTATTTCATTAATTGAAGGTTTTAAACTCATTACATCATGTTTGTTTAATTTATTCATATTTTGAATCGTATTTGGCGAGAAAAAAAGTGTCTTATTCAACATTGATCTTTGATTCATTAAAACTCAATCAATATATCTCGAACTTATTCTACCGGTAAAAATGTGCGAGTAGCAAAAGAAAATTAATTAAGATGGAAAATACAATTTTCGAAATTACACTATTAAAAAATGTCCTCATGAAAAGCGGAAAATGAAAGGGAAGAACCATCCCTTTTTTTATCCTCTTTTATTTCTGTGCTTCTTTTGTGGATGAAATTGTTCAACGGAACAAAATCCGGCGGCGGAAGAAAAGAAAGTTAATTTGAGTGTGACAACATACGAACCTCTTGTGCAGATAATTGAAATAATGGAAAACGTCTCTAATATTGTTTTATGCTAGCTGCCTGTGATAAAAAGACGGCAAAAATAAATCAGCAAAGCCCTGAGCTTTTATTCGAGCAGAGAAATAACCGTTTAGGCGATAGAAAAATCCTCCAATTTATTATCCTCAGAACGACATTGTGGTTCTGCGCAGAGAGGTGTGTAAAATATTTGCATTGATAAATGTCTCAAACTTTATAGATAGCTGTTACCTCTGCTGTATATCATCACTGAAACGGGATTTATGAGGTAGCGATAAATTTGTTTCCCCAAGTTTTCAACCAGGAGTTATAAAGTACTCTAATGGCTCCAGTTCCTCAGTAAAGATGTTTAAGGACTTGAAGTCTTTATGCTCTTCATCAGGTGTTAGTTTCATCTGTTGCTTTCTTATTGTGCTTATTGGTAGCAAAATGACACATTCTTGCAAGTGAGTAAATTAAGGAAGAGTGAATTTCAAGGGGATTGTAAAATTATTTTGAATAAACTAGAGCAGATTCTGGAGATAACAACCCCTTGCCCAATTACTCTGTGCTTTTAAATATGCTTTTAGATTTTAAAATTATCCAGAATGAAACAGGTTCTTGTCAGACTTCTGTCCCAATAGGATAGTATGGCACTTGTAGTGGAATTAAAATAATTTTGTGAACTTATGCGGTACTTGAACCTCTACAAAGGTATGAATATATTAATGATACAAAAAATAAATAGCCTGTCCACTCCGGCACCTATGTATCGAAATATTATTTGGTTTTTCATCCGGAGTGGAAAACCAAACAATCTTGGTGTTAATGTCTAAAAGGTTTTTAGTCCTTTTCTTGCCTATTTGATGCAGCTTTGATGTTTGGATTTTAATGGAATTTTCCTTATTCGAACTGAACTAATTTGATTGAGAGACAGATGCAGAGACCTGATAGTATTAATATTAATAGCTGTAGTTTTGTAGACGTTTACATTATATTTTAGGATAATCTGCCTTTTTTTATTCCTTTGACGATTCATTGCTCATTTTGAAAAAGCGGTAAAAAAAAGAAATTTTATTTTTGCATATTGTTTTTGAATAGGAATGTTTACACTTTAACAAAGCTAGTTTCTCGGAGTATGTTGAAATTTGATTTATTTAACGCCAATAAAATGTTTTTATCTATTGTTTTAAGCGTTAATTATATATTTGTTTCTCGTTGGAGGTCTTTTTAGTTTTTTCCTCTAAAATTTAACAAAATTTGGGCAATGCTTGTATTTTTGTAGCTATTTGGTGTTACACAATTAAGCTAGAGCAATTTTTTTTCTCCCGCTGTATTAACGAAAATGGAGCATGAAACTTGTTGCGCTCTATCAAATTGAAGAGACTGTAAGTAAAATAACTATGAAAACGAAAAGTAATAAACTTTGTTCAAATTTTTGTTTGTGGATCTTTCCTTTAGATTAAAAATTAAAGTTGTTCAATTTACTAGAAAGTCCATTTTTTCTTGCAATGTATAACCGGAGTGCAACATTTGTAAGTTTCAAACTAAAAAAAAAAAAAAAAAAAACCTTGGTTTCTTTCCTTGCTTTGCATTGCGCAATAAAAGCACTACTTTGAAGAAAAAGAAGTAGGTAGAAATGGCTGAATTCGCTGATGGGAAGAAACCCACAATAGCTTTTAGATTCTTTTATCGGTTTTTCAGAAACTTTAAAGTTTCCTCATCTTTAATGTAATTTCGGAAAAGTTTTGAATGCTAAATTTTGTTTTTCTTAATGATAGGGAATTTAGATAAAGTTGCCTGTATTCGGATGTGAACTTTCTGACAGAGACTTTATAGATCGGATCCCGTTTTTTTTTTTACTCTTAAGGTTTATTTTTCTCATGTATTTTTTATCCGTACATAATTGCTGAGAATTTTTACCTCGATCTTAGTTTATGCAAACTAAAAGCAATGTAAATGCCTGTAAGTTTCATAGGTTGACAATTTGTTCGTATGCCTAGCAGTTTTTTAGGGTCCTTTCTTGGTAATCATCTGCAATTTTCCGTAAATATGTGGCATTTTTAAAACACACATGTGTATGTTTTTGGTGAATAGAGCTCCATGTGCAGATCTATCTCAAATATTGTGCAAGACCAAGCAGATTTATGCAGTCACATTTTTTGAACATCAGATGAATCATTTAGACGGGTCTCCTGACAAAAATTCACGTTGTAGACATTGTTTTAACCCAGTTTTCTTCGTTTTAAACCTACTGAAATTAGAATGCTCAGGTGGTTAGACGTTTTTTATTTCAATGCAGAAGCTGTAGATCTTGTTAAGTTGACTATCACCGTTATTCACAAACACGAATAATCCTTCAATGTTGCCACTGTTGAAGATTATCCCAGGATTCGCACGAAATCGTTATTCACAATCGCAAAAGGAAGATTACTCCAGCCTACAAGCAGCAAAATATAGCCTCGAATCTGAGCCGCCAATATTGGCGGTTTAATTCCGCGATTATACTCTCTACCACACGTTTTACATGTAGGAAAAGACTAACATGGCGGATATGATGTTTTTATTTTGAAATATCCCTCTGATTCTTTACTTTTTTTGCGAAATAAACCTGTAATATGCATCTGAGGACGAAAAAGTAGCGTGATAACAACGGTAGAAAAATTCAGAAACATTTTTAAGAACTGAATAGATTCTTGGTAGCCCAAGATGGACGCCGTTGAAACTTCTCACTTACAGTAAGTTTTTAATTGATTTAAGTGCCTTAAAATTAATATTTTTTTGGATGAAATTTTTTTTGAAGATGCAGTTTACCAAGATATATAACATACATAAGTTGTGGAAAGCTCTGACGGTTAGAAAAAAATATAAAAAATAAAAAAGATTTGTCTGCTTCCGGAAAACATTGGCAGCCATGATGGGCGACTAGGAATCATGGGAATGTCGTCAACGTCACCTGATCAAAAGCGACCAATTGCAGAAGTTCTCACATCTGTGTCTGAGTAATCCCGCGCTTCATTTATTCAAGGTTGGTGAATAAGAACGGAGGCTGGATCTGGATAGCAGGATAGATCGAATTCGGGATTATTCTACAGCCAAGCCGTGATTGTGAATAATTCTGTAAGTGCGCAAAACAAGCAAACAGACAAGAATAAAGATAAATTTTTACTTGCTTAATCTTTTTGACTAATGAGATATTTTTACGCATATATTTGAACTTCATTTGCTAGAATTTTAAACTTTAGGTTTTAATTTGCATACATACGAATATAAGGAACCATTATGTATCCATCCTAATATAAAGTCTAAAAACTTTTCTTGTATTAAAAAAATAGTGTTTTGTTCGTGTTGCGGACCTGACCGTACGGTCACTTTTATAAGTCACAATATTTTTTAGTAAATATCTATTTGGATACATAATGGTTTGTTATATTCGAATGCAAGAAACCATTATGTATCATAATAATACATAATAATGAATAATTCAGAACTGATTAATGTATGAATAGTTAAAAACTGAAGTTTAAAATTCCAGGTCTATAGCGCTAATATATGCGTAAAAGTGCAACACCCGTGCGAATAGAATGTGCACAATGTAGATGAGAGCTCTTCAGCAGTAATACATGATAGTTAACACTGAAAAAGAGTTGAGTGACAAAAACAAAATTCATAGAAGAGGGGGGGGGGCGAGTTGGATTCATTAAAATAACTGCTAAAGCAATACTAATGGCGCACTTGTAATCTGTTAATAGTTTCTTTTGAAAATCAAATAATTCTCTATATATTTTCAGCAGTTTTAATGACTGCTAAAATCGTTTTTTCCTTTTCCTTTTAAAGCTTGATTTTGCTACTTAGCTAATTTTCTATGTCAGCTTTTCAAATTCAAAATTAAAGTCAGGTAGTAAGAGGCGATGATAGAATGAGCTTAGTGGAAAAATTTGAAGAAAG
This sequence comes from Uloborus plumipes, assembly GCA_038373865.1. NCBI lineage: Eukaryota > Metazoa > Arthropoda > Arachnida > Araneae > Uloboridae > Uloborus > Uloborus plumipes. The sequence continues at coordinate 6,989 of JAXGGA010001593.1, read as the reverse complement.
TCACGACTTAAGGCTTTTTGATTTGTAAGGAGATTGCTTGCAATTTGTAATGTACGTACTTAATTGAGATAGTTTGGAATTATATTTACTTGAATTGGTTGAATACATTCAGCATTGAGTGAGAAAATCAGACTGACATATACTCGTCAGAAATTTTTCTTTATCAATTTATTTTGGTTTTTAGTTTGGGATGTTGTGTAGAAAGAATTGTAATGTAATAATTTGACTTCATTGAGAAAGTTTAAAATGACTTTTCACGTTTATTTTATGTTACACAAATAATTTTATAAGGTTTAGAAATGAATGAGTAAATCAGAAAATCAAGATACGAGTCTTAAAATTGTCACGTTAGGGGTAATTTACTCGCGTTTCTCTCTTTTTTTTTGCATTGTTTTTTTATTCTTATACAGCTAGTTATGAAGTAGAAGAAAAACGCACTGCTCATAACTCAACCACTACCCTACAAAAAATGAACTGCTGTTTTTACAGTATAGTACATGCTGCCGAGGTTCCAATTTAAAACTAAAATGCACAGTAATGAACTGTAAAACTAGCAATTTTCCAGTTTCTTACTGTAAAGCTAGAAATTTCAGTTTATTGCCGTAAAATTCAGCTGTAATATACTGTTGAAACAACAGTATAATACTTGCAGCAGAGGCTCCAGTTTAAAATTGTAAAATGCACGGTAATAAACTGTAAAAAAAGCAACTTTGCACTTTATTACTGTAAAATTAGCAATTTTACAGTTTAGTACCGTAAAAGTAGCAATTTTACAGTTTTTACTGTAAAATTAGCAATGTTTACTGTTTATTACTATAAAATTAGCTGTATTATACTGTAAAAACAACATTCATTTTTTGCAGTGTATAATACAAGGTGTGTCTATTAAATTCCAGGACTGGACCTATTACAACGAGATGAATAATTAAAAACAATTATACCTTTAATTAGGGATGCACCGATAAGCAAATTGGCCGATTACCGATTACCGATTAATCGGCTGTTGATAACGGCCGATTCATCGGCTGAGCCGATTAAGGATAAGGACAATTGTTTTTCTACTACCAATTTTACTATCACTGTTTTTTATCTCTTGTACAATTCCAACTTTAGAAATAGTAGGGGAGACTGGGGACGGTTGTGACGCGGGGCGGTTGTGACAGTCGTCATATTAGCTAAACCATAATTAATACCTGGTTGAAGCAAAGAGAGAGAGTATCAGCATGTTTGTCTGAATGTGTGTCAAAGCATCGCGGTAGAAATCGAGCGACATTAACGCTAGCAGAGGGGTTGATTACTTTTTAACAGTCAAAAGTAAGTTTTTTTGTTCGATGTCTTTTAGTAATTCCTGTTGAACGGGTACAGATAGAGAAATGAAAGTTTTCTCCCCGTTAGTAGTGAACCTTAATAGTGAAATAGCAGTGATTACTTTTTATGTAGGCTAAGTGTTTATAAGCTTTTAGTGTTTATAAGCAGGCAAATAAACACTTTAACATAAAAACAACTTTAAACCAGCTCACAAGTATTGCTAAGGGATCTATGGGGGAGCAAATGAAAATTGTCACAACCGTACCCAGTCTCCCCTAAGTATTTTATTTCTGGGAGAAGATTTTTTTTTCCATTTCCTACTTTTCACAGAAAATTTTTAATATTTTATCAAATTTCTTAGAACCAATTTTCATATTAGTGTCAATAATATTATTAACACATTGTTAGTTACGTTAATAAGGAAGTTTTCGATTTTTCAATTTTATTTTTATGTGATAGAGCAACATACATGAACATCAACGGCGAAAAAATTTTTGCACTGCGACAAGTAGTTTTTTTTAAAAATAATTTTTCAATTTCAAGCGGCTGTGACGTCACTGGGCAGTTGTTGGCGCTTTTGAACTTTCCACTAAGGCGAAGAAAGAGCGAGAAGCTTTAGATGCGAGGAGCTCGAGAAACCGGTTTCTCCGGCTTCCGCACTGTTGTTCGCTCTGCACTGCCGTAATTTTTTTTCCTCGCTAAGTGAAGCGTTCTAAAAATTTGAATACGGATTTCACCAAAAAATATCAAAACAATCACCCCTAGCAGGGTATTGGATTGCTCTTTGATAAATCCAGTTTTTAATAGTGAATTAGTAGACTTTAAGGTATTGATTACGGAAGGACAAAATCCCGCAATGAAACGATAATATAGCAAAAATCCAATTTTTATGGATGAAAGGCTGAAAGTAACTGCCATCTGACGTCACGGGTTTCGGTTTCAAGACGCGCTTTTTTTGCGCTTGGGTTTTTAAAAAAATCATTAAGAATCAACCGTTGTGTTTTAAAATTCGGCAATGGTGAATTTTTGTCTTTTGTCAGCCTCTTAACAATATCTAGTAGTTAAAAAAGGGATATTCAATAGGTCACATTTACCCTATTGTAAATAAAAACTTATAAAAAAAAAAAGAGGGGAGGTGAACACCCTAATTTAGGAGTACTTTTAATTCATATATTTTAGTAATTAGTAGCAATTTTATTCAATACTTTCATTCTTTGAAAATTAGAAGTTATCTGAAAGCACTGTGCTAAGGAAAAAACTATCGCCACATGAAAAATGTTGCATCATTGTCTATGTATATTTATTTATTTAAAGTAGGAGAATTAATTTAAAAAAATCATTATATCAACTGTGAGGATTATTATTACTGTTAATAAAGTTGTTCATCATAGTTTCCTAGTGAAAGTATACTTTAAAGAATAATATCTGAAAAATAATTTTCAGCCGATTAATCGGCCCGATTTTGCCGTTTATTAATAATCGGCAAAGTGGCCGATTATGGCCGATTAATCGGTACTGCAGATTAATCGGTGCATCCCTACCTTTAATATTCTTCAAATTGATCATCTCCAGCACCACGGCCGTCATTTCAATTTTTCCATGGGGGGGGGGGGGTGGGAAGGCAAAGTCAAAAACCACGCCCACTTATATCTAAATACATTGATTTCTCAAAATCTGGAGAGGGGGGAGCAATTGACCCCCCCCTGCCCCCCTAAATGACGGGCCTGTCCAGCACTCACACACTTTTGTACACGGCGGTAGAAATTCTGGAAACACTCTTCGTAGTCCTCTGAAGATGTGCTCCGAAGTCGACCAGTTACGGTTTTCTCTATGTCATTTACGTCCTGAAATCGACGCCCTTTCAGAGCTGTCTTGGGCCGTGTCTATTAAATTTCAAGATTATACTCGGAGGAAATGAATGAAAATGTGTGGGAATGTGTATAGGAAAATGTAGGAACCTGAAGATGAGTAGGAACTCAGAAAGGGCATCGATTTCAGGACGTAGAGAACATAAAGAAAAACGTAACCGCTCAACTTCAAAGCATATTTTCAGAGGACTGCGAAGCTTGTGTTCAGAATTTGTACTGTAGTGTACAAAAGTGTGTGAGTGCTGGAGAGGAATAATAATTCGAGGACTATTAAACGTATGTTTTTTTTATTATTCATTCTGTTGTTATAGTTCCATCCTAGAATGTAATGTTTTAACCTTGTATAATTTTTGATGTAGGGCTATGAGGCAACGGGCACGTCATTTAGGGGTGTGTGGAGGGTTGTCAGTTGCCCCCCCCCCCGGCTTTGAGAAATCAATGTATTTACATATAAGTGGGCGTAGTTTTTTTTTCAATGAAATTGTATTGTCTTTACATCGTTTGCCCCCCCCCCCCCTGGAAAAACTTGAAATGACGATCCTGTGAGGCAATAATCTCTTCCATTTTTGTACACATTCAGAAACATACGTGAGGGAAAGTTTCTTACAGTTAATATTTTAATATATTGATGTGGAGTACAAAACTGATAGTTGATACTATAGTCGACGCTCGATATAACGACCATCTCCGTCCCCCAGAAAAAGGTCTTTGTAACGAGTGGTCGCTAAAAGAGGTAGAAAATAGAGTATATTGGGATGAAGTTGGGTTTTTCCCACCAGTCGTTGTATTGGATAGTCTTTATAACGAGTGGTCGTTATAACGAGCGTCGACTGTATACATTATTTTTAAAGCAACCGTTCCAGAGATGGTGATTATAATGAAAAACATATTACCTCTCTGCAATAAGAGTGCTGTTGAGCGATAGCTGCTACGCTTACAGGAAACGCCTTTTCATTAAGTGACATCCATTGAATAATTTTAAAATAAGCGGTAGCACCCTTGAGAGTTGATACCCATTTCGACCCAAATTTTTCAATTTTCGAAGTTATGTTTTTGTAATTAGTGAATTTTGTTTAAAATTTAACGAAGATATGGAAATCTATGGCTTCAAGATAGGTTTTGAATCGAGAAAATATTTAAGCCAAGGCCAAGAATGGCTTCAAGATAGGTTTTGAATCGAGAAAATATTTAAGCCAAGGCCAAGAAAGGTGCGGAGCTCTTTTAGTTGATCGTTGAAATGTTTCCAATGTCATTCTTTTTCCGGAAATAATCTAAAACGCTTTTTGAATAAAATATATCCCCCTTTCTTTCAGAGGCAATCTCGTAAACATTGTTTTTTTTTTTTTTTTTGAATGAGGTTCTACAAATTACTTTTCAAATAATTCAACCCTGTTTCAATTTGTTTTAAGACGTACCCTCAAAATATTTCTTAATAAAGTATCGGCGATTGTGTGTGTGTGTGTGTGTTAATCATGGTTAAAATTGTCCCTTCTTTAGCTATTTATGGTAACTTGACACGTTCATCACTCAGAATTTTCGATAATGATTTCATTGATTAATGAATTTATAGTACTTTAATGCTGGCTTCTGCTATGCTTACATGGTGTGCACCCTTACATAATGTTTTCAGATTTTATGCTCATGAAATTGAGTATAATAGTTTATTTTATTGTCATATTTTGCTTACACTTTTTTATGCTCAAATTTTATTTTTTCGTTTGTTTTTGTTCTCTTCAGTAAAACGTCTATCCTTGTTTTAAAGCCGTAATTAATAGTTTACCTTTTTTATAGATAGATATATTTTTATCTTATAATGGTGAAGTTTTTATTGATGGTTGAAATTATGAGTGTGTATGAGTGCAAGCTTGTACTTTCCGTACATGGCATGCTTCATTGTTTAATTTTTAAACCCCAAATTGTTAGGAATGTAGGTTTCTTTATTTTTGAAACTGATGCAATCGTAAAAATGTTTGGTTACCGTAGCGACTTGATTTTCAGCGCTCTCATTAAATATTTTGAAAATAAATTTTTTTATTCAATTCTGTCATAGCAGCAGACCAGACTTTAATGTAAATGTAAATATATGTTTTAGTATGCTAATCATGCTCATTATTAGTTTTAAATAGAATGTGAATTAGAATGCCCCTTCATAATTGTGTTACTTTTTAGAAATAGCGTAGCTGAAGTGTTGTATATTTCAGTACCATTTTTGATTTATATATATATATATTTTTAAATAATGCTTAAATTTATAACGGAACTTAGAAAACGAAGTGCGTCTTATAGAAATTATGATAATATAAAAAAAATAAGGGCTGGATCTTAAAACCTTTTTTGCTTGCATTTTTACAGAATAAGTAAATCCTTGGCTAAAAGTTTTATGCGTCTGTTGTATTTTTTTCCATGTATTCTTGCTTTCTTAAAAGCTCTATTATATTCCTTTTAATTCTTTTGGTTGCTGTAATTTAGCTAGTTTTCAAAGGCATGATTTCAATTACGTGCGCTTCCTCCATTTCTTGAATTTTCTTTAACTTACTTATAATTACACCATTTAGAAAAATATATTTGAATGGAAAATGAGCTTTAAAAATGGTTTCAACGCATTCGTTAAAGGTGTCTCGCCGCCGCTTTTCAATAAAAGGAAGGCTCTTATTCTTTTTGTTACTGCTAAAGAGCCTTCAATCTAAGTAATTCTTGTTGCTGCTCCTCATTATCAGCATCATTTTGCGTTGAAAAATTTCTACTCTTTGTTCTGAACTTCCGAATTTGTAGAGTTACTCTAATGGAAAGACGACCACTTTCTACTATGTGTCACTGATGCGAGAGCAATATGCTAGTTACTAATATAATGGTTTCGGTTTTAAAGTGACAAGTCATGTTACTCAATGGAAAATGTTCGCTTTTTTATCCCGAAAACTAGTCAGTAGAATACATTTGAAGGGGCAAGTGGATAAAGATGATATGTGACATTTGAATTTCGCCGATTTACACAAATTCAAATTAGTGTGTGTTCAATTGTGTTAACGCACAAGCACAATTGAAGGGCCAAGTGAATAAAGGTGATATGTGACATTTTTTCAAATTTCTAGAAAAGCTTTCCAAAAAAAAAAAAAAAAACCTTATCACCTTTATCCATGGTAAAAAGTAGGTTTTTCCTAAATTGTCACATATCACCTTTATCCACTTGACTCCTTCATTTAAGCTATGTCTACCCTCCTGCGCTTTCCCTTTCGTTTTGAACGTGAGGATTAGAGATAAAAGGAAGGCATGCGCTGGTGTTTACCTTTTTTAAAATTGAGTTATACTGTATTAAGTGTTGCAGCTTCTTTACTTTTTCACTTCCTATAAACTGGAGAAGAAACCCATAATTTCACAATTAGCTACACTGTAAAAAATGAATGTTGTTTTTGCAGCATAATACAGCTAATTTTATAGTAATAAGCTGTAAAAATTACTAACTTTGCAGTAATAAACTAAAATTTCTACTTTTTCAGTACTAAAATTGCTGATTTTACAGTAATAAACTCAAAAATTGATAATTTTACAGCTTATTACCGTGCATTTTACAGTTTTAAACTGGAACCTCTGCTGCCAGTATTATACTGTTGTTTTTACAGTATAATACAGCTAAATTTTACGGCAATAAACTGTAAAATTTCTAACCTTATAGTAAGAAACTAAAAATGCTAGTTTTACAATTTATTACTGTACATTTTAGTTTTAAATTGGAACCTTGGCTGCCAGTATTATACTGTAAAAACAACATTTTTTGCGGTGTACCTTGACTGAATTGATTACACATTTCTATCACAA